>CAKAOJ020000395.1:0-282500 GCA_916701645.2 Sebastolobus alascanus
TAAAAAAAGAAATATCTATTTTTTTATTAAAATTTTCGAATTTATAAGCAATTTTTTCGAATATTTTTGAAATTTTTTATAAAATTTTCGAAAAAATTTTTAAAAAAAGTCATATATAGTTGAAAATTTTGAAAAAAAAAATTACTGGTTTTTTAAAAAAAACCAGTTTTAAAATTTTTCTTTTCATAAAAGTCATCTATATATGACTTTTTTTAAACGAAATTTTGAATGATTTTTTTTTAAAATTCGAAACAATGTCTGTTAATTGAAAATTTAATAAAAAGCATAGTATAGTCTGTCGATTCATTTGGTGGAAAAAAAACTCAGTTTAAATTTTCGTCAATTTTCATGAAAAGTCATACTATAGTATGACTTTTTTTTGAAAATGTCGAAATTTTAAACTGAGTTTTTTTTCCACCAAATGAATCGACAGACTATACTGTGCCTTTTTTCATTAAAATTTTCGACATTCTATACTATGACAATTTTTTACGAATATTTTTGACATGACTTTTTTCATGAAAATTTTCGAAAATATTCGTAAAAAAATGTCATAGTATAGAATGTCGAAAATTTTCATGAAAACAGGCATAGTATAGTCTGTCGATTCATTTGGTTGAAAAAAAACTCAGTTTAAATTTTCATCAATTTTCATGAAAAGTCATACTATAGTATGACTTTTTTTTGAAAATGTCGAAATTTTAAACTGAGTTTTTTTTCCACCAAATGAATCGACAGACTATACTATGCCTTTTTTCATTAAAATGTTCGACATTCTATACTATGACAATTTTTTACGAATATTTTTGACATGACTTTTTTCATGAAAATTTTCGAAAATATTCGTAAAAAAATGTCATAGTATAGAATGTCGAAAATTGTAATGAAAAAAAGCATAGTATAGTCTGTCGATTCATTTGGTGGAAAAAAAACTCAGTTTAAATTTTCGTCAATTTTCATGAAAAGTCATACTATAGTATGACTTTTTTTTGAAAATGTCGAAATTTTGAACTGAGTTTTTTTTCCACCAAATGAATCGACAGACTATACTGTGCCTTTTTTCATTAAAATTTTCGACATTCTATACTATGACAATTTTTTACGAATATTTTTGACATGACTTTTTTCATGAAAATTTTCGAAAATATTCGTAAAAAAATGTCATAGTATAGAATGTCGAAAATTTTCATGAAAACAGGCATAGTATAGTCTGTCGATTCATTTGGTTGAAAAAAAACTCAGTTTAAATTTTCATCAATTTTCATGAAAAGTCATACTATAGTATGACTTTTTTTCGAAAATGTCGAAATTTTAAACTGAGTTTTTTTTCCACCAAATGAATCGACAGACTATACTATGCCTTTTTTCATTAAAATTTTCGACATTCTATACTATGACAATTTTTTACGAATATTTTTGACATGACTTTTTCATGAAAATTTTCGAAAATATTCGTAAAAAAATGTCATAGTATAGAATGTCGAAAATTTTAATGAAAACAGGCATAGTATAGTCTGTCGATTCATTTGGTTGAAAAAAAACTCAGTTTAAATTTTCGTCAATTTTCATGAAAAGTCATACTATAGTATGACTTTTTTTCGAAAATGTCGAAATTTTAAACTGAGTTTTTTTTCCACCAAATGAATTGTCGAATTTTTGTTATTATTATTGTTATTATTATTATTGTTATTATTATTGTTATTATTATTATTATTATCATTTTTGTTATTGATATTATTATTATTGTTATTATTTTTATTAATGTTGTTGTTGTTATTATTGTTATTATTGATATTATTATTGTTATTATTATTATTATTTTTGTTGTTATTATTGTTATTATTGTTATTATTATTATTATTATAATAATAATAATAATAATAATAATAATGTTGTTGTTATTATTATTATTGTTATTATTATTATTGTTATTATTATGGTTATTATTATTATTATTATTATTTTTGTTATTGATATTATTATTATTGTTATTATTTTTATTAATGTTGTTGTTATTATTGTTATTATTGATATTATTATTGTTATTATTATTATTATTAATAATAATAATAATAATAATAATAATAATAATAATAATAATAATAATGTTGTTGTTATTATTATTATTGTTATTATTGATATTATTATTATTATTGTTATTATTTTTATTATTATTATTTCGAAAATGTCGAAATTTTAAACTGAGTTTTTTTTCCACCAAATGAATCGACAGACTATACTATGCCTTTTTTCATTAAAATTTTCGACATTCTATACTATGACAATTTTTTACGAATATTTTTGACATGACTTTTTTCATGAAAATTTTCGAAAATATTCGTAAAAAAATGTCATAGTATAGAATGTCGAAAATTGTAATGAAAAAAAGCATAGTATAGTCTGTCGATTCATTTGGTGGAAAAAAAACTCAGTTTAAATTTTCGTCAATTTTCATGAAAAGTCATACTATAGTATGACTTTTTTTTGAAAATGTCGAAATTTTAAACTGATTTTTTTTTCCACCAAATGAATCGACAGACTATACTATGCCTTTTTTCATTAAAATGTTCGACATTCTATACTATGACAATTTTTTACGAATATTTTTGACATGACTTTTTTCATGAAAATTTTCGAAAATATTCGTAAAAAATTGTCATAGTATAGAATGTCGAAAATTTTAATGAAAAAAGGCATAGTATAGTCTGTCGATTCATTTGGTGGAAAAAAAACTCAGTTTAAATTTTCGTCAATTTTAATGAAAAGTCATACTATAGTATGACTTTTTTTTGAAAATGTCGAAATTTTAAACTGAGTTTTTTTTTCCACCAAATGAATCGACAGACTATACTATGCCTTTTTTCATTAAAATGTTCGACATTCTATACTATGACAATTTTTTACGAATATTTTTGACATGACTTTTTTCATGAAAATTTTCGAAAATATTCGTAAAAAAATGTCATAGTATAGAATGTTGAAAATTGTAATGAAAAAAAGCATAGTATAGTCTGTCGATTCATTTGGTGGGAAAAAAACTCAGTTTAAATTTTCGTCAATTTTCATGAAAATTAAAACTATAGTATGACTTTTTTTTGAAAATGTCGAAATTTTGAACTGAGTTTTTTTTCCACCAAATGAATCGACAGACTATACTGTGCCTTTTTTCATTAAAATTTTCGACATTCTATACTATGACAATTTTTTACGAATATTTTTGACATGACTTTTTTCATGAAAATTTTCGAAAATATTCGTAAAAAAATGTCATAGTATAGAATGTCGAAAATTTTCATGAAAACAGGCATAGTATAGTCTGTCGATTCATTTGGTTGAAAAAAAACTCAGTTTAAATTTTCATCAATTTTCATGAAAAGTCATACTATAGTATGACTTTTTTTCGAAAATGTCGAAATTTTAAACTGAGTTTTTTTTCCACCAAATGAATCGACAGACTATACTATGCCTTTTTTCATTAAAATTTTCGACATTCTATACTATGACAATTTTTTACGAATATTTTTGACATGACTTTTTTCATGAAAATTTTCGAAAATATTCGTAAAAAAATGTCATAGTATAGAATGTCGAAAATTTTCATGAAAACAGGCATAGTATAGTCTGTCGATTCATTTGGTTGAAAAAAAACTCAGTTTAAATTTTCATCAATTTTCATGAAAAGTCATACTATAGTATGACTTTTTTTTGAAAATGTCGAAATTTTAAACTGAGTTTTTTTTCCACGAAATGAATCGACAGACTATACTATGCCTTTTTATATTAAAATTTTCGACATTCTATACTATGACAATTTTTTACGAATATTTTTGACATGACTTTTTTCATGAAAATTTTCGAAAATATTCGTAAAAAAATGTCATAGTATAGAATGTCGAAAATTTTCATGAAAACAGGCATAGTATAGTCTGTCGATTCATTTGGTTGAAAAAAAACTCAGTTTAAATTTTCGTCAATTTTCATGAAAAGTCATACTATAGTATGACTTTTTTTCGAAAATGTCGAAATTTTAAACTGAGTTTTTTTTCCACCAAATGAATCGACAGACTATACTATGCCTTTTTTCATTAAAATTTTCGACATTCTATACTATGACAATTTTTTACGAATATTTTTGACATGACTTTTTTCATGAAAATTTTCGAAAATATTCGTAAAAAAATGTCATAGTATAGAATGTCGAAAATTTTAATGAAAACAGGCATAGTATAGTCTGTCGATTCATTTGGTTGAAAAAAACTCAGTTTAAATTTTCGTCAATTTTCATGAAAAGTCATACTATAGTATGACTTTTTTTCGAAAATGTCGAAATTTTAAACTGAGTTTTTTTTCCACCAAATGAATTGTCGAATTTTTGTTATTATTATTGTTATTATTATTATTGTTATTATTATTGTTATTATTATTATTATTATCATTTTTGTTATTGATATTATTATTATTGTTATTATTTTTATTAATGTTGTTGTTGTTATTATTGTTATTATTGATATTATTATTGTTATTATTATTATTATTTTTGTTGTTATTATTGTTATTTTTGTTATTATTATTATTATTATTAATAATAATAATAATAATAATAATGTTGTTGTTATTATTATTATTGTTATTATTATTATTGTTATTATTATTGTTATTATTATTATTATTATCATTTTTGTTATTGATATTATTATTATTGTTATTATTTTTATTAATGTTGTTGTTATTATTGTTATTATTGATATTATTATTGTTATTATTATTATTATTAATAATAATAATAATAATAATAATGTTGTTGTTATTATTATTATTGTTATTATTGATATTATTATTATTATTGTTATTATTTTTATTATTATTATTTCGAAAATGTCGAAATTTTAAACTGAGTTTTTTTTCCACCAAATGAATCGACAGACTATACTATGCCTTTTTTCATTAAAATTTTCGACATTCTATACTATGACAATTTTTTACGAATATTTTTGACATGACTTTTTTCATGAAAATTTTCGAAAATATTCGTAAAAAAATGTCATAGTATAGAATGTCGAAAATTTTAATGAAAACAGGCATAGTATAGTCTGTCGATTCATTTGGTGGAAAAAAAACTCAGTTTAAATTTTCGTCAATTTTCATGAAAAGTCATACTATAGTATGACTTTTTTTCGAAAATGTCGAAATTTTAAACTGAGTTTTTTTTCCACCAAATGAATCGACAGACTATACTATGCCTTTTTTCATTAAAATTTTCGACATTCTATACTATGACAATTTTTTACGAATATTTTTGACATGACTTTTTTCATGAAAATTTTCGAAAATATTCGTAAAAAAATGTCATAGTATAGAATGTCGAAAATTTTAATGAAAAAAGGCATAGTATAGTCTGTCGATTCATTTGGTGGAAAAAAAACTCAGTTTAAATTTTCGTCAATTTTCATGAAAAGTCATACTATAGTATGACTTTTTTTCGAAAATGTCGAAATTTTAAACTGAGTTTTTTTTCCACCAAATGAATCGACAGACTATACTATGCCTTTTTTCATTAAAATTTTCGACATTCTATACTATGACAATTTTTTACGAATATTTTTGACATGACTTTTTTCATGAAAATTTTCGAAAATATTCGTAAAAAAATGTCATAGTATAGAATGTCGAAAATTTTCATGAAAACAGGCATAGTATAGTCTGTCGATTCATTTGGTTGAAAAAAAACTCAGTTTAAATTTTCGTCAATTTTCATGAAAAGTCATACTATAGTATGACTTTTTTTTGAAAATGTCGAAATTTTAAACTGAGTTTTTTTTCCACCAAATGAATCGACAGACTATACTATGCCTTTTTTCATTAAAATTTTCGACATTCTATACTATGACAATTTTTTACGAATATTTTTGACATAACTTTTTTCATGAAAATTTTCGAAAATATTCGTAAAAAATTGTCATAGTATAGAATTTCGAAAATTTTAATGAAAAAAGGCATAGTATAGTCTGTCGATTCATTTGGTGGAAAAAAAACTCAGTTTAAAGTTTCGTCAATTTTCATGAAAAGTCATACTATAGTATGACTTTTTTTCGAAAATGTCGAAATTTTAAACTGAGTTTTTTTTCCACGAAATGAATCGACAGACTATACTATGCCTTTTTATATTAAAATTTTCGACATTCTATACTATGACAATTTTTTACGAATATTTTTGACATGACTTTTTTCATGAAAATTTTCGAAAATATTCGTAAAAAAATGTCATAGTATAGAATGTCGAAAATTTTCATGAAAACAGGCATAGTATAGTCTGTCGATTCATTTGGTTGAAAAAAAACTCAGTTTAAATTTTCATCAATTTTCATGAAAAGTCATACTATAGTATGACTTTTTTTCGAAAATGTCGAAATTTTAAACTGAGTTTTTTTTCCACCAAATGAATCGACAGACTATACTATGCCTTTTTTCATTAAAATTTTCGACATTCTATACTATGACAATTTTTTACGAATATTTTTGACATGACTTTTTTCATGAAAATTTTCGAAAATATTCGTAAAAAAATGTCATAGTATAGAATGTCGAAAATTTTCATGAAAACAGGCATAGTATAGTCTGTCGATTCATTTGGTTGAAAAAAAACTCAGTTTAAATTTTCGTCAATTTTCATGAAAAGTCATACTATAGTATGACTTTTTTTTGAAAATGTCGAAATTTTAAACTGAGTTTTTTTTCCACCAAATGAATCGACAGACTATACTATGCCTTTTTTCATTAAAATTTTCGACATTCTATACTATGACAATTTTTTACGAATATTTTTGACATGACTTTTTTCATGAAAATTTTCGAAAATATTCGTAAAAAAATGTCATAGTATAGAATGTCGAAAATTTTCATGAAAACAGGCATAGTATAGTCTGTCGATTCATTTGGTTGAAAAAAAACTCAGTTTAAATTTTCGTCAATTTTCATGAAAAGTCATACTATAGTATGACTTTTTTTCGAAAATGTCGAAATTTTAAACTGAGTTTTTTTTCCACCAAATGAATCGACAGACTATACTATGCCTTTTTTCATTAAAATTTTCGACATTCTATACTATGACAATTTTTTACGAATATTTTTGACATGACTTTTTTCATGAAAATTTTCGAAAATATTCGTAAAAAAATGTCATAGTATAGAATGTCGAAAATTTTAATGAAAACAGGCATAGTATAGTCTGTCGATTCATTTGGTGGAAAAAAAACTCAGTTTAAATTTTCGTCAATTTTCATGAAAAGTCATACTATAGTATGACTTTTTTTTCGAAAATGTCGAAATTTTAAACTGAGTTTTTTTTCCACCAAATGAATTGTCGAATTTTTGTTATTATTATTGTTATTATTATTATTGTTATTATTATTGTTATTATTATTATTATTATCATTTTTGTTATTGATATTATTATTATTGTTATTATTTTTATTAATGTTGTTGTTGTTATTATTGTTATTATTGATATTATTATTGTTATTATTATTATTATTTTTGTTGTTATTATTGTTATTATTGTTATTATTATTATTATTAATAATAATAATAATAATAATAATAATAATAATGTTGTTGTTATTATTATTATTGTTATTATTATTATTGTTATTATTATTGTTATTATTATTATTATTATCATTTTTGTTATTGATATTATTATTATTGTTATTATTTTTATTAATGTTGTTGTTATTATTGTTATTATTGATATTATTATTGTTATTATTATTATTATTAATAATAATAATAATAATAATAATGTTGTTGTTATTATTATTATTGTTATTATTGATATTATTATTATTATTGTTATTATTTTTATTATTATTATTTCGAAAATGTCGAAATTTTAAACTGAGTTTTTTTTCCACCAAATGAATCGACAGACTATACTATGCCTTTTTTCATTAAAATTTTCGACATTCTATACTATGACAATTTTTTACGAATATTTTTGACATGACTTTTTTCATGAAAATTTTCGAAAATATTCGTAAAAAAATGTCATAGTATAGAATGTAGAAAATTTTCATGAAAACAGGCATAGTATAGTCTGTCGATTCATTTGGTTGAAAAAAAACTCAGTTTAAATTTTCGTCAATTTTCATGAAAAGTCATACTATAGTATGACTTTTTTTTGAAAATGTCGAAATTTTAAACTGAGTTTTTTTTCAACCAAATGAATGAATATAGTATGACTTTTTTTCGAAAATGTCGAAATTTTAAACTGAGTTTTTTTTCCACCAAATGAATCGACAGACTATACTATGCCTTTTTTCATTAAAATTTTCGACATTCTATACTATGACAATTTTTTACGAATATTTTTGACATGACTTTTTTCATGAAAATTTTCGAAAATATTCGTAAAAAAATGTCATAGTATAGAATGTAGAAAATTTTCATGAAAACAGGCATAGTATAGTCTGTCGATTCATTTGGTTGAAAAAAAATTCAGTTTAAATTTTCGTCAATTTTCATGAAAAGTCATACTATAGTATGACTTTTTTTCGAAAATGTCGAAATTTTAAACTGATTTTTTTTTCCACCAAATGAATCGACAGACTATACTATGCCTTTTTTCATTAAAATTTTCGACATTCTATACTATGACAATTTTTTACGAATATTTTTGACATGACTTTTTTCATGAAAATTTTCGAAAATATTCGTAAAAAATTGTCATAGTATAGAATGTCTAGAATTTTAATGAAAAAAGGCATAGTATAGTCTGTCGATTCATTTGGTGGAAAAAAAACTCAGTTTAAAGTTTCGTCAATTTTCATGAAAAGTCATACTATAGTATGACTTTTTTTTGAAAATGTCGAAATTTTAAACTGAGTTTTTTTTCCACGAAATGAATCGACAGACTATACTATGCCTTTTTATATTAAAATGTTCGACATTCTATACTATGACAATTTTTTACGAATATTTTTGACATGACTTTTTTCATGAAAATTTTCGAAAATATTCGTAAAAAAATGTCATAGTATAGAATGTCGAAAATTTTAATGAAAACAGGCATAGTATAGTCTGTCGATTCATTTGGTGGAAAAAAAACTCAGTTTAAATTTTCGTCAAATTTCATGAAAAGTCATACTATAGTATGACTTTTTTTCGAAAATGTCGAAATTTTAAACTGAGTTTTTTTTCCACCAAATGAATTGTCGAATTTTTGTTATTATTATTGTTATTATTATTGTTGTTATTATTATTGTTATTATTATTATTATTATCATTTTTGTTATTGATATTATTATTATTGTTATTATTTTTATTAATGTTGTTGTTGTTATTATTGTTATTATTGATATTATTATTGTTATTATTATTATTATTTTTGTTGTTATTATTGTTATTATTGTTATTATTATTATTATTAATAATAATAATAATAATAATGTTGTTGTTATTATTATTATTGTTATTATTATTATTGTTATTATTATTGTTATTATTATTATTATTATCATTTTTGTTATTGATATTATTATTATTGTTATTATTTTTATTAATGTTGTTGTTATTATTGTTATTATTGATATTATTATTGTTATTATTATTATTATTAATAATAATAATAATAATAATAATGTTGTTGTTATTATTATTATTGTTATTATTGATATTATTATTATTATTGTTATTATTTTTATGATTATTATTTCGAAAATGTCGAAATTTTAAACTGAGTTTTTTTTCCACCAAATGAATCGACAGACTATACTATGCCTTTTTTCATTAAAATTTTCGACATTCTATACTATGACAATTTTTTACGAATATTTTTGACATGACTTTTTTCATGAAAATTTTCGAAAATATTCGTAAAAAAATGTCATAGTATAGAATGTCGAAAATTTTCATGAAAACAGGCATAGTATAGTCTGTCGATTCATTTGGTTGAAAAAAAACTCAGTTTAAATTTTCGTCAATTTTCATGAAAAGTCATACTATAGTATGACTTTTTTTTGAAAATGTCGAAATTTTAAACTGAGTTTTTTTTCCACCAAATGAATCGACAGACTATACTATGCCTTTTTTCATTAAAATTTTCGACATTCTATACTATGACAATTTTTTACGAATATTTTTGACATGACTTTTTTCATGAAAATTTTCGAAAATATTCGTAAAAAATTGTCATAGTATAGAATGTCGAAAATTTTAATGAAAAAAGGCATAGTATAGTCTGTCGATTCATTTGGTGGAAAAAAAACTCAGTTTAAAGTTTCGTCAATTTTCATGAAAAGTCATACTATAGTATGACTTTTTTTCGAAAATGTCGAAATTTTAAACTGAGTTTTTTTTCCACCAAATGAATCGACAGACTATACTATGCCTTTTTTCATTAAAATTTTCGACATTCTATACTATGACAATTTTTTACGAATATTTTTGACATGACTTTTTTCATGAAAATTTTCGAAAATATTCGTAAAAAAATGTCATAGTATAGAATGTCGAAAATTTTCATGAAAAAAGGCATAGTATAGTCTGTCGATTCATTTGGTGGAAAAAAAACTCAGTTTAAAGTTTCGTCAATTTTCATGAAAAGTCATACTATAGTATGACTTTTTTTCGAAAATGTCGAAATTTTAAACTGAGTTTTTTTTCCACCAAATGAATTGTCGAATTTTTGTTATTATTATTGTTATTATTATTATTGTTATTATTATTGTTATTATTATTATTATTATCATTTTTGTTATTGATATTATTATTATTGTTATTATTTTTATTAATGTTGTTGTTGTTATTATTGTTATTATTGATATTATTATTGTTATTATTATTATTATTTTTGTTGTTATTATTGTTATTATTGTTATTATTATTATTATTATTAATAATAATAATAATAATGTTGTTGTTATTATTATTATTGTTATTATTATTATTGTTATTATTATTGTTATTATTATTATTATTATTATTTTTGTTATTGATATTATTATTATTGTTATTATTTTTATTAATGTTGTTGTTATTATTGTTATTATTGATATTATTATTGTTATTATTATTATTATTAATAATAATAATAATAATAATAATAATAATGTTGTTGTTATTATTATTATTGTTATTATTGATATTATTATTATTATTCTTATTATTTTTATTATTATTATTTCGAAAATGTCGAAATTTTAAACTGAGTTTTTTTTCCACCAAATGAATTGTCGAATTTTTGTTATTATTATTGTTATTATTATTATTGTTATTATTATTGTTATTATTATTATTATTATCATTTTTGTTATTGATATTATTATTATTGTTATTATTTTTATTAATGTTGTTGTTGTTATTATTGTTATTATTGATATTATTATTGTTATTATTATTATTATTAATAATAATAATAATAATAATAATGTTGTTGTTATTATTATTATTGTTATTATTGATATTATTATTATTATTGTTATTATTTTTATTATTATTATTTCGAAAATGTCGAAATTTTAAACTGAGTTTTTTTCCACGAAATGAATCGACAGACTATACTATGCCTTTTTATATTAAAATTTTCGACATTCTATACTATGACAATTTTTTACGAATATTTTTGACATGACTTTTTTCATGAAAATTTTCGAAAATATTCGTAAAAAAATGTCATAGTATAGAATGTCGAAAATTTTCATGAAAACAGGCATAGTATAGTCTGTCGATTCATTTGGTTGAAAAAAAACTCAGTTTAAATTTTCATCAATTTTCATGAAAAGTCATACTATAGTATGACTTTTTTTCGAAAATGTCGAAATTTTAAACTGAGTTTTTTTTCCACCAAATGAATCGACAGACTATACTATGCCTTTTTTCATTAAAATTTTCGACATTCTATACTATGACAATTTTTTACGAATATTTTTGACATGACTTTTTTCATGAAAATTTTCGAAAATATTCGTAAAAAATTGTCATAGTATAGAATGTCGAAAATTGTAATGAAAAAAAGCATAGTATAGTCTGTCGATTCATTTGGTGGAAAAAAAACTCAGTTTAAATTTTCGTCAATTTTCATGAAAAGTCATACTATAGTATGACTTTTTTTTGAAAATGTCTAAATTTTAAACTGAGTTTTTTTTCCACCAAATGAATCGACAGACTATACTATGCCTTTTTTCATTAAAATTTTCGACATTCTATACTATGACAATTTTTTACGAATATTTTTGACATGACTTTTTTCATGAAAATTTTCGAAAATATTCGTAAAAAAATGTCATAGTATAGAATGTCGAAAATTGTAATGAAAAAAAGCATAGTATAGTCTGTCGATTCATTTGGTGGAAAAAAAACTCAGTTTAAATTTTCGTCAATTTTCATGAAAAGTCATACTATAGTATGACTTTTTTTTGAAAATGTCGAAATTTTAAACTGAGTTTTTTTTCCACCAAATGAATCGACAGACTATACTATGCCTTTTTTCATTAAAATTTTCGACATTCTATACTATGACAATTTTTTACGAATATTTTTGACATGACTTTTTCATGAAAATTTTCGAAAATATTCGTAAAAAAATGTCATAGTATAGAATGTCGAAAATTTTCATGAAAACAGGCATAGTATAGTCTGTCGATTCATTTGGTTGAAAAAAAACTCAGTTTAAATTTTCGTCAATTTTCATGAAAAGTCATACTATAGTATGACTTTTTTTCGAAAATGTCGAAATTTTAAACTGAGTTTTTTTTCCACCAAATGAATCGACAGACTATACTATGCCTTTTTTCATTAAAATTTTCGACATTCTATACTATGACAATTTTTTACGAATATTTTTGACATGACTTTTTTCATGAAAATTTTCGAAAATATTCGTAAAAAAATGTCATAGTATAGAATGTCGAAAATTTTCATGAAAACAGGCATAGTATAGTCTGTCGATTCATTTGGTTGAAAAAAAACTCAGTTTAAATTTTCGTCAATTTTCATGAAAAGTCATACTATAGTATGACTTTTTTTCGAAAATGTCGAAATTTTAAACTGAGTTTTTTTTCCACCAAATGAATTGTCGAATTTTTGTTATTATTATTGTTATTATTATTATTGTTATTATTATTGTTATTATTATTATTATTATCATTTTTGTTATTGATATTATTATTATTGTTATTATTTTTATTAATGTTGTTGTTGTTATTATTGTTATTATTGATATTATTATTGTTATTATTATTATTATTTTTGTTGTTATTATTGTTATTATTGTTATTATTATTATTATTATTAATAATAATAATAATAATGTTGTTGTTATTATTATTATTGTTATTATTATTATTGTTATTATTATTGTTATTATTATTATTATTATTATTTTTGTTATTGATATTATTATTATTGTTATTATTTTTATTAATGTTGTTGTTATTATTGTTATTATTGATATTATTATTGTTATTATTATTATTATTAATAATAATAATAATAATAATAATAATAATGTTGTTGTTATTATTATTATTGTTATTATTGATATTATTATTATTATTCTTATTATTTTTATTATTATTATTTCGAAAATGTCGAAATTTTAAACTGAGTTTTTTTTCCACCAAATGAATTGTCGAATTTTTGTTATTATTATTGTTATTATTATTATTGTTATTATTATTGTTATTATTATTATTATTATCATTTTTGTTATTGATATTATTATTATTGTTATTATTTTTATTAATGTTGTTGTTGTTATTATTGTTATTATTGATATTATTATTGTTATTATTATTATTATTAATAATAATAATAATAATAATAATGTTGTTGTTATTATTATTATTGTTATTATTGATATTATTATTATTATTGTTATTATTTTTATTATTATTATTTCGAAAATGTCGAAATTTTAAACTGAGTTTTTTTCCACGAAATGAATCGACAGACTATACTATGCCTTTTTATATTAAAATTTTCGACATTCTATACTATGACAATTTTTTACGAATATTTTTGACATGACTTTTTTCATGAAAATTTTCGAAAATATTCGTAAAAAAATGTCATAGTATAGAATGTCGAAAATTTTCATGAAAACAGGCATAGTATAGTCTGTCGATTCATTTGGTTGAAAAAAAACTCAGTTTAAATTTTCATCAATTTTCATGAAAAGTCATACTATAGTATGACTTTTTTTCGAAAATGTCGAAATTTTAAACTGAGTTTTTTTTCCACCAAATGAATCGACAGACTATACTATGCCTTTTTTCATTAAAATTTTCGACATTCTATACTATGACAATTTTTTACGAATATTTTTGACATGACTTTTTTCATGAAAATTTTCGAAAATATTCGTAAAAAAATGTCATAGTATAGAATGTCGAAAATTTTAATGAAAAAAAGCATAGTATAGTCTGTCGATTCATTTGGTGGAAAAAAAACTCAGTTTAAATTTTCGTCAATTTTCATGAAAAGTCATACTATAGTATGACTTTTTTTTGAAAATGTCGAAATTTTAAACTGAGTTTTTTTTCCACCAAATGAATCGACAGACTATACTATGCCTTTTTTCATTAAAATTTTCGACATTCTATACTATGTCATTTTTTTACGAATATTTTCGACATGACTTTTTTCATGAAAATTTTCGAAAATATTCGTAAAAAAATGTCATAGTATAGAATGTCGAAAATGTTCATGAAAACAGGCATAGTATAGTCTGTCAATTAATTTGGTGGAAAAAAAACTCAGTTTAAATTTTCGTCAATTTTCATGAAAAGTCATACTATAGTATGACTTTTTTCATGAAAATGTCGAAATTTTAAACTGAGTTTTTTTTCCACCAAATGAATCGACAGACTATACTATGCCTTTTTTCATGAACATTTTCGACATTCTATACTATGACATTTTTTTACGAATATTTTTGACATGACTTTTTTCATGAAAATTTTCGAAAATATTCGTAAAAAAATGTCATAGTATAGAATGTCGAAAATTTTAATGAAAAAAGGCATAGTATAGTCTGTCGATTCATTTGGTGGAAAAAAAACTCAGTTTAAAGTTTCGTCAATTTTCATGAAAAGTCATACTATAGTATGACTTTTTTTTGAAAATGTCGAAATTTTAAACTGAGTTTTTTTTCCACGAAATGAATCGACAGACTATACTATGCCTTTTTTCATTAAAATTTTCGACATTCTATACTATGACAATTTTTTACGAATATTTTTGACATGACTTTTCATGAAAATTTTCGAAAATATTCGTAAAAAAATGTCATAGTATAGAATGTCGAAAATTTTCATGAAAACAGGCATAGTATAGTCTGTCGATTCATTTGGTTGAAAAAAAACTCAGTTTAAATTTTCGTCAATTTTCATGAAAAGTCATACTATAGTATGACTTTTTTTCGAAAATGTCGAAATTTTAAACTGAGTTTTTTTTCCACCAAATGAATTGTCGAATTTTTGTTATTATTATTGTTATTATTATTATTGTTATTATTATTGTTATTATTATTATTATTATCATTTTTGTTATTGATATTATTATTATTGTTATTATTTTTATTAATGTTGTTGTTGTTATTATTGTTATTATTGATATTATTATTGTTATTATTATTATTATTTTTGTTGTTATTATTGTTATTATTGTTATTATTATTATTATTATTATTAATAATAATAATAATAATAATAATAATGTTGTTGTTATTATTATTATTGTTATTATTATTATTGTTATTATTATTGTTATTATTATTATTATTATTATTTTTGTTATTGATATTATTATTATTGTTATTATTTTTATTAATGTTGTTGTTATTATTGTTATTATTGATATTATTATTGTTATTATTATTATTATTAATAATAATAATAATAATAATAATAATAATAATGTTGTTGTTATTATTATTATTGTTATTATTGATATTATTATTATTATTGTTATTATTTTTATTATTATTATTTCTAAAATGTCGAAATTTTAAACTGAGTTTTTTTTCCACCAAATGAATCGACAGACTATACTATGCCTTTTTTCATTAAAATTTTCGACATTCTATACTATGACAATTTTTTACGAATATTTTTGACATGACTTTTTTCATGAAAATTTTCGAAAATATTCGTAAAAAAATGTCATAGTATAGAATGTCGAAAATTTTAATGAAAAAAAGCATAGTATAGTCTGTCGATTCATTTGGTGGAAAAAAAAATCAGTTTAAATTTTGGTGAATTTTCATGAAAAGTCATACTATAGTATTACTTTTTAATAAAAATGTCGAAATTTTAAACTGAGTTTTTTTTCCACCAAATGAATCGACAGACTATACTATGCCTTTTTTCATTCAAATTTTCGACATTCTATACTATGACATTTTTTTACGAATATTTTTGACATGACTTTTTTCATGAAAATTTCCGAAAATATTCGTAAAAAAATGTCATAGTATAGAATGTCGAAAATGTTCATGCAAACAGGCATAGTATAGTCTGTCGATTAATTTGGTGGAAAAAAAACTCAGTTTAAATTTTCGTCAATTTTCATGAAAAGTCATACTATAGTATGACTTTTTTCATGAAAATGTCGAAATTTTAAACTGAGTTTTTTTTTCCACCAAATGAATCGACAGACTATACTATGCCTTTTTTCATTAAAATGTTCGACATTCTATACTATGACATTTTTTTACGAATATTTTTGACATGACTTTTTTCATGAAAATTTTCGAAAATATTCGTAAAAAAATGTCATAGTATAGAATGTCGAAAATTTTCATGAAAACAGGCATAGTATAGTCTGTCGATTAATTTGGTGGAAAAAAAACTCGGTTTAAATTTTCGTCAATTTTCATGAAAAGTCATACTATAGTATGACTTTTTTCATGAAAATGTCGAAATTTTAAACTGAGTTTTTTTTCCACCAAATGAATCGACAGACTATACTATGCCTTTTTTCATTAAAATTTTCGACATTCTATACTATGACATTTTTTTACGAATATTTTTGACATGACTTTTTTCATGAAAATTTTCGAAAATATTCGTAAAAAAATGTCATAGTATAGAATGTCGAAAATGTTCATGAAAACAGGCATAGTATAGTCTGTCAATTAATTTGGTGGAAAAAAAACTCAGTTTAAATTTTCGTCAATTTTCATGAAAAGTCATACTATAGTATGACTTTTTTCATGAAAATGTCGAAATTTTAAACTGAGTTTTTTTTCCACCAAATGAATCGACAGACTATACTATGCCTTTTTTCATGAACATTTTCGACATTCTATACTATGACATTTTTTTACGAATATTTTTGACATGACTTTTTTCATGAAAATTTTCGAAAATATTCGTAAAAAAATGTCATAGTATAGAATGTCGAAAATTTTAATGAAAAAAGGCATAGTATAGTCTGTCGATTCATTCGTTGGAAAAAAAACTCAGTTTAAATTTTCGTCAATTTTCATGAAAAGTCATACTATAGTATGACTTTTTTCATGACAATGTCGAAATTTTAAACTGAGTTTTTTTTCCACCAAATGAATCGACAGACTATACTATGCCTTTTTTCATTAAAATTTTCGACATTCTATACTATGACATTTTTTTACGAATATTTTTGACATGACTTTTTTCATGAAAATTTTCGAAAATATTCGTAAAAAAATGTCATAGTATACAATGTCGAAAATGTTCATGAAAACAGGCATAGTATAGTCTGTCGATTAATTTGGTGGAAAAAAAACTCAGTTTAAATTTTCGTCAATTTTCATGAAAAGTCATACTATAGTATGACTTTTTTCATGAAAATGTCGAAATATGAATATTTTTGACATGACTTTTTTCATGAAAATTTTCGAAAATATTCGTAAAAAAATGTCATAGTATAGAATGTCGAAAAGGTTCATGAAAACAGGCATAGTATAGTCTGTCGATTAATTTGGTGGAAAAAAAACTCAGTTTAAATTTTCGTCAATTTTCATGAAAAGTCATACTATAGTATGACTTTTTTTCGACATACTATGCTATGACTTTTTTTTATATTTTCGACATACTATACTTTGACGTTTTTATTTTTTGCGACATACTATACTATGACTTTTTTATTTTTTTCCACATACTATACTATGACTTTTTTTTACAAAATGTTTCCACATACTATACTATGACTCTTTTTCGACATACTATACTATGACTTTTTTTTGCAAAATCTTTCGACATACTATACTATTACTTTTTTTCGACATACTATACTATGACTTTTTTTCGAAATACTATACTATGACTTTTTTACGACATACTATACTATGACTTTTTTTCGACATACTATACTGTAACTTTTCTTCGACATACTATACTATAACTTTTCTTCGACATACTATACTATGACTTTTTTTTACAACATTTTACGATATACTATACTATGACTTTTTTATTTTTTCGACAGATACGACTTTTTTTCGACATACTGTACTAAGACTTTTTTAATTTTTCAACATAGATATGACTTTTTTCGACATACTGTACTATGACTTATTTTTTCGACATACTATGCTATAACTTTTTTCTATTTTTACGACATACTATACTGTGACTTTTTTTCGACATACTGTAGTATGACTTTCTTATTTGTTTCAACATACTATTCTATGACTTTTTTCTATTTTTTCAACATACTAGATTATGACTTTTTATTCTTTCGACATACTATACAGAAACTTTTTTTCGACATACTATACTATGACTTTTTTATCTTTTCGACATACTATACAGTGATTCTTTTCTATTTTTTCAACATACCATGCCTTTTTTTTTCGACATTCTATACTATGACTTTTTTCTATTTTTTTACGACATACTATACTATGACTTTTATTTTTTTAAGATACTATACTTTGACTTTTTCTACATACTATACTATGACTGTTTTTTGACATACTATACTATGACGTTTTAAAAAAAAATTTACAACATACTATACTGTAGTATGATTTTTTTTTAATTTTACGACATACTATACTATGACTTTTATCTTTTTAAGATACTATACTATGACTTTTTTTCTACATACTATTCTATGACTTTTTATCAACATACTAGATTATGTCTTCTTTTTTTCGACATACTAGATTATTGCTTTTTTTTTATTTTTTCGACATTCTATACTATGACTTTTTTCTATTTTTCCAACATACTGTACTATGACTTTTTTTTTTCGACATTCTATAGTATGACTTTTTTTCGACATACTATACTATGACGTTTTAAAAAGATTTTTGACCTACTATTCTTTGACTTTTTTCTATTTTTTCAACATACTATACTATGACTTTTTTATTTTTTCAACATACAACACTATGACTTTTTTTTTATACTCTATACATCCTTTTTTAACTTTCTATTTTTTTTTTACATACTATCAAATTAAATTTTTTCGACATACTATACTATGACTTTATGATTTCTTCGTCATACTACACTATGACTTTTCAACATACTATACTATAACTTTTTGACATACTACACACTGACTTTTTTCAACATACTATAATATGACTTTTTTCAACATACTATAGTATGACTTTTTTTTGTTATACTAAAGAATAACTTTTTTATCATGTATTTCGTCATACGATAATATAAATTTTGTTGACATATAATACTGACTTTTTTGACATACCTTATACTATACTATGACTGTTTTTCGATATACTATACTATGGCGTTTTTAAAAAAAAAATTGACCTACTATATGACTTTTTTGTATTTTTTTCAACATACAATACTATGACCTCAGACAAGCTGTCGAAACGGGAGTTTATGCTGCGTTTCAGACAACTCGGAAAACGAAATCTTCCGACCTCTAACTAGAAAAAGTACAATTAAACGCCACTCAAAGTCGGAGTTCCTACTTGTGAACTCAGAGCAAATCAATTTAACGCGACTTCACAATGAAGCAGTTGTCTAAATGGTAAACCGTCAACTAAAATGCACAAAGTTATCCTCTCTGGACAAAAGTTATTCAGGAAAAGGTTAAAAATGCCAAAAACAATATGGGGGCTGCACTGCTGAGAGTTCAATTGAGTGTACACTTGACAAAGAAACATCAATTTGTCACTGTCAGCTATGATTTTTGTTTACTTTTCGCGTCGTGCACCTGGAATACTTGGAGGTCGGAAGTCGGAAATTTCAACTGGAAAAATTCCGACCTCCGAATTGAAAACTGGAACGCAGCATTAGCAAGCAACAAACAATTAATGATCTAAAAATCAAAATAATACTGCCACAACACTCAAAATTCAACCAGCACGTTGACAAAACACAAACAAAACAACTTAGCAAACATATTACAAAGTTCAAGAGCATATATGTTAATTTCTTACCTGAAAAGGGGCGGTATCAATAAAGGTGCTAGGCCACATGCTTCCTCTCTGGCAGCTTCATTGAGAATGAGGCAGCGCGGCCTCTGCAGACATGACTAATCAGTCACAAGCCTCATCTGTCAAAAAGGCTCAACAGGTAGATAATAGATGAACTCCTACAGCAGGTAGGTATCCTTACACTTTTTCAAAGTTTTTAATCCTATTAACCTCTTTTGTTTACGTTTTAATCTTACAGGACTTATCACAGACCTTTACATTTATAGTCATGGACTATTTATAAATGATTTCCCTTTTGTCCAAAAGACTGTTTTTATTGCCTATTGAATTATATGAATGTCCAGCTTCTTAATAAAATCAATGTATCACACATACTATACTAAGACTCAGACTAAGACTGATTTTTTTGTGACTTTTTTTATGACATACTACACTATGACTTTTTGAATGCCATTTTTATGACGTTTTTATGGCATACTCTACTATGCTTTTTTGACATACTATACTATGACTTTTTATAACATTTTTTCATGGCAAACTATACTATGACATTTTTTATGAGATGTTTTTTTTACGTACTACACTATAATTTTTTTTAATGATTTTTTTTATGGCATACTATACTATGACTTTTTTATTACATATTTTCTTAACATTAAATGACATTCAATTTTAAAATTGAATGTCATTTTTTCACCTTTTTTACGGCATTTTATGACATTCTATACTGTAACTTTTTATGACAGTATACTATTTTTGCGAAATTTTTATGACATACTGTACTAGAGTATTACTTTTTAATGATTTTTATGGCATACTCTACCATGACCTATTGTGGCATTTTGACATTTTTTATAACATACTGAATACATACAGTATTACTTTTTAATGTCATATTAGATTAGGAGATTATGGCATTTTTACAACTTTGTATCACATATTATACTAATTATGACTTTTTTTTTTTTTTTTATGACATATTATACTTTGACTTTTAATGCGTCCACGTCGGCAATAGCCTTGGCTGGAGGCATTATGCTTCCAGGTTGTCCGTCCGTCCCATTCTTATGAATGCGATATCTCAGAAATGCCTTGAGGGAATTTCATTACATCTGACACAAACGTCCACTTGGACTCAAGGATAAGCTGATAAGAATTTGGTGTCAAAGGTCACTGTGACCTGACAAAACCATAATTCAAGAATTAATATACTAATTATGACAATTTCACACAAATGTCTAGCAGAATAAAATGATAAAGTGATGAAATGTTGGACAGACATGGATGTAAACCGCAACTTGACTGGTTGGCAGAGGCATACAACAGTGAGGCGATAATTCTATTTTTTTATGTGAGGATAATTTTGTAGCTGCCTATCAGTTTGACATACTTGAGTGATGGAAAGATGGAGTCAGTTTAAAATCTTTGAACTCATTTTTATGTAAGGTAACATGAGGCCAGGGATTACTGTGATTACTGAGTTTGCCATGACTGAATAAATGATACTGATAGTGGAAACGCTGAATTTTATAAGGACATTGACAAAGTATTTACTGTGGATCGGTCACATCTGGCTGATACTTGTTCCACTAAATAAGGTAAGTATTGGATGGATCAGTGCATCCCAACTGTGTTGCTCATTTATCATATTGTAATAAAAAAAATAAAAAAATTAATAAAGTCAGCTTTCAAGTATACCTTCTACCATCTTTTCCTCTACAAGTAAAGTTATTAGAAATGTCAGCATAGACAGATGTGTTGATGAAAGTTTTATTTTATATTAAATATATTACAATACTGAATGATTAAGAGGGAAAAAAAATATGGGGGTTGATTTTTGCATCATCAGTCTTTACAGCATACAGGCAAAATTAAAAAATTAAGATAAAAAAAGACAGCATCTGCAGTATTTAGAGTTGAAGTAGTACATGTGGGGGTTTTCAAGGTTCCTGCAGCAGAGTGCTGATGTGTCTGGCAGGATGGGACCACATGGTTGAGACTGGGTGGTACACGAATACATTCAAGTCTCTGGCCAGACAGAGACAGACAGCTCATTTTTGGGGACGTTTTGCCACGTTTTGTCCTGTTAGGATCTGTCAGTCCAATCGTGCGCAGGCAGATACGCCAGATATGTTTGGAGGATTGACAGAAATCACTGCAGCCTGCGTGGTCCCATCCTCAGCGGAGAGTCCTCAGAATGTAGTATAGCGCAACGTCCATAACACCAGGACAAATGTCTCGCTGTAGCACAGTATTATGATGTTAGAAATATTACTCAAGAGCTCTGAGATTATGCTCTCCGCAGCCTCGGGTAGCCCAGGAAGATGACTGGGCCACTAGACACTGACCAATACTTTAAGAAGACCAGAGCAAAGAAGACAGCTCTGGTAGAAGGCAAATCATGAGCCCATACAGATCTCATTTACAACATTATGTGTGTCCAAACCTTATATGATACAGATTAGCACATGCCAGAGGAACAGCCGCTTCAATTGGCCCCGGGACAAATGTGATTCAAAAAACTGTCTCCATTCAAACTCATCAACACACATAATTACAATAATGCACTTAATTACAGTTTGAATCGTTGCTGTACATAACGCTGAGAAAAAAGTGAACGTTACAAAGGTACTTAATAAAAAAGATACTAGTAGCAATATTAGTCCAATATTGTGAAGATTGTTTTACCTATGCAGTCCTAATGCATACATGAATTACAAATGAACAAGTGCCCACACCGGAATAAAAACTAAACAACAGTAAGATGACAAAAAGGAGGCCTTAAGACAACAATTTTTCTACACAAGGTAGAGCAATGAGTTGTAACTGTACAAATGCTTTTGGGGAGTGATAAGGGATCCAAAATTATCCACCTTGAATAGCTACACTGGCACGACATCAGCACAAAAACTCAATCATTTTGAAACCCTCCGACTTCCTGCCATCACTTGTCCCAACTTTGCAGACAAACAGTGTAGTCTGTGGCACACAAACCCTTTGAGACAACAGCAATTAAGCAATGAGGGGAAAAAGTCTCTCAGCGACATGCTCGTTTCCCGTTATGGTCTCACAAATAGCCTACCAGAGAAATAACTTAATTTGATTATAGAACTGTCATGCTGTTGGTCTTCACAAGCTCAAACAGCAAGCACTGTACAGCATAGTTAATCATTTACAAGGCTAAATATCTCAATCATCACAGCTAAATCCAAAATGCACATTTTCAATCACAGTTTTCCAGATTCCTCGCCCAAGTCGGGTCATCAACTGCACTCACGTTATTCTTATTCTTATTCTCATATACGACTTCGTGCTTCCCATTGTGGAAATGGCGAGCACACTGGTCTCAAATACCCAAATGTAGAATCAGGGGGAACTAAACACATCTTATCAATGGGGAATTTCCAAAAACCACCATGAGTGAAACCATCTATAACTACACCAAACACATCCCCTTCATTTCACTCAGGAATGGCACATAAAACTATTTAAATTTCCCTAAATAATACTCATCAACAGCCGCTTTCAGCAATACTCTCAATGTGCCACAATCAACATCTTTATCAATACTTCCTCTTTCATTACTGGATGTCTGTATATTTCTCCCAGAGATGGATGAAAACCAGTGCTAAGATAATATAAAAACACGTTTACATTCTGCTGTGGATGGAGAAAGCTATAGAGGTCACAGTCACGCAGAAAGAAGCCAGAAGGAGGAAAAAAATGAGGACGAAAAATAGAAACACAGACAGAAGAACGAATGCGGGGTCTCTTAACGCTTATCTACAGAGATCCGCTTCTGTCTACAACACAATACAGCAGGAAGAGACGTCTCAGTCTGTTCCTCTTTCAAAATAAGAGCAAAAACATACTCTGTGTGTATTTTTGCTGTACATATTTACACACGCACAAACGAACCGAGGGGAGGAGGAGCAGGGTGGGGTCGGGTTGGGTCCATGTCATGGGTTATGGGCTATAACTGGTGATACAATATGGGTTACCTACAGTGGAGAGAAAGCATCTAAGCCTACAGAAGGTATTAAAATCACTGCCCCCTCGCATGCTTTCCTCTCAGATCGGACCACTGTTCTTCTCGTCTTTTCATTAGGAGGAGGTTGTCGATAAACAGGGTTGTCTCATGCATACAGTGTTGGAGTTTCTACAGTGATTCACGTGCGTCAAAAATGATCCAACAAATCCAGAGATGCAGTGTGATGTGCGTTGAAGTACGACAAGAGAGGATGTTGTGTTGAGGTTTGACGACAGGTAAGGGGGGGTAGGAGTGGAGGGGGTTTCCAGTCCCATAGATGAGGCCTGAGCAGACAGGAACAGCTCAGTCTGAGCTCCAGCTGTTCTGGAGTGGATGTGGAGCTGGTTTCTCCACCGGCACTCCGCATCGTCTTGTAGAGATCCGCTGAATGACACCGTCTGGAAAGACAGCCTCGGAGATGCTTGTACACACTCACTCACACACACCTTTGCCTATTTCCACTTCGGTGGGGGGCGCTCTCTCGCTTTCTCTTAAATCGCTTAGAGTCAATTTTGTTTCATTTTTGTGTTTTTCATTCATAGAAAAGGAGAGACGAGTGTAGTTCCTCGATGTCTGAGTGGGTAAGAAGGCTGTTATATTGAAGTCTCCCACAGCTGAGGAGAGGAGAAGGAGGGAAAAGCACAGAAAAGAGAAAGGGGCGGGGAGGAGAAAATGAAAGAAAGTACATTTTAACATTTGTTCAGTATTGGTCACTTCACTTCCTACTTACATTGATTTGGTTCTGTGGTTTCTTTGTACTTAAAGGTACAGTTAGTAGGATCTGGCGACATCTAGTGTTGTGGTTGCAGATTGCAACCAACTGAGTACCCCTCCGCTCACTCCTCCGTTTCCAAGACTGCGGTGACGTGAGCCGCCGAGTGCAAAACCGTGGTAACGCCGTTCGCCTCGCTCAGCGGCCATCCTACCATAATAACACTACTTTAGGAGCAAAGGAAGACAGACGGCGGCTGGCAGTACCGCGGTTTTGCATTCTGCGGCTCACTTAACGCCGTTTCACAAACATGTCAAAGAACTACGGGGGCCTTCAGGTAACGTAAAAACGCAAAAGTTTGTCTTTTCTGGGCTACTGTAGAAACATGGCGCAGCAACACGGCAGACTCCGTGAAGAGGACCCGCTCCCTATGTAGATATGAAGGGCTCAATTTAAGCTAACAAAAACACATCGATTCTTAGTTTCAGGTGATTATACAGAAATGAAAACATGAGTATTATATTCCATTTCTGCTAATAGATCCCCCAAAATGCTACATACTGTTCCTTTAAAAGATAAGGCTAGTCTTATTTTATCTTTTTATATTATGATAACAAAAAGGCAAAAAATAATGGCAGCCTTTAAATCATGATCCTCATCAGCAGTATTTCAGTAACCTTCAGTGTTCATAGTTCTGTCTTTGTAAAGCCATGAACACACAACACTAACCCTATCCAAGTATGAAGACTTGTCATCACGTATTTAACCATTGTTTTAACTAACTACTGAGATTTAAGTCTTGTGCTGAATTCAGACTACACGTTAAGAGCCCGATAATGGCCCCACCAGGGCGTGACAGTTGCTCATTTTATCTCATGTAGAGTGTCATAGTGGAAGACGACTGACACAGCATCAATTTGCAACAATTTATAACTCTATAATCACCTAACGCGTCACCATCTCAAAAAACAAAAACATTGTGGTCTGCTCCCGGTACTAGAAAAAGTACAGACAGAAAATTTACATTTCTGTCAGCAACTAGTTCAAGCTACAGATCCTGGTTCAGACCAGTTGGTCTGTAGTTCAGTCTGGGGGCAAAGGATTTTATTTTCTAACCACCATACTCCATAATGACCTGCCCTATTTTGTGCAGAATCTCCACTGTATTGAAAATCAGTCATCATGGCTAAATCAGTGTTATAATCTGGCTTTAAATTGTGTCATGTGCTCCTGATTGATACTTGCCCTGGCGCTCTGCCTGTTGGCTTTCCTCTGGTCATCGGGGAGAGGGGGCATGGGGTACGGGTATCTCCTGCTGGATGCAATAGATCCTGTAGAGGAAGTGGGAGACTTGGCAGGGGATAGCGTCCTGGGGAAAAAGAGGAGGTGACATTATTAAAATATTGCCTCTTATGTTCTCGTTGGTTTAGGATTAAGTTGGCCAAAGACACAGATGGATAAGGTTCAGGAGCTAATGTCAGATCTGTGACTTTGGCCAACATCCTCCTTGAGCTGCTCTAATTATTCACCTTCCTACAGAGAGAGGTTGATCTTAAAAGCTCTTACTGCTGTTCAACAAAACACAGAGACAGACAGATCATATAATCTGTTAAAAAAAAACATAAACAAGTGTGAGCATAGATCAGCTTTTAGGGGCAACCTCTGTACACAGCATGTAGTGTATACATCAGTACACGCTTCCCAGCAGCGGTGTGGGCATAGTCATAGTTTCCTGCAACTCACATGCTTCATCCTGCCACAGCATTACTTTGTCTTCATCATCGAGCAAACAAACAGGCCACTATTTGCAGGAATTCACCTTTAGCCACTGTTAAAAACACATGCTGCTAAAGGTAACCTCTGCTGAGCTGGTGTGTAGTCTTGAAAAGTTGGATCTGTGTGTGTGTGTGTGTGTGTGTTTGTGTGTGTGTTTAAATGGGGAATGCTGGGAGCAGTGAGTATGATGAGGTGACTGGGACAGCAGACCAGACCGGAGCTGGGTGACAACAACAGACTGAGAGAATCAAAGGGAGAGCTCCTGTCCAGTGAAACAGTCACAGAAAGCCTGCCCCATGTACAGCAGCTTGTTTACATCGCTGCTGTATGGTGATCGGAGATACCTGGATTGGTCAAAATAGTGGAGGAAGTGGGTGGACCACTTGTTCCACAAGTATCCCATATTATTCTTTAAAACGTCAATATTACTTAAGAATTTTCCGTGAATAATTAAGTGATTTACTGAAGTGCTTTGGCTATCCTTTTCTAAGAAATAAAGCTTTTTTTAGTCAGTAGTTGGCAGTCCGCCACTTTGGTCCGGGCTGAAATATCTCAACATATTGGATGAATTAAGCTTAAATTTTAGACTGGCATTCATGGCCCCCAGAGGATGAATCTTACTGACTTTTGTGATCCCCTTTTCCTCATTACGTTTACATTTGTGGTTTGAGTGAGATGATTATGAGATGGATTGCAGTGACATGTGGTACAAACATTCGTGTCCACCTCAGGATGAATTGTACCATCTTTGGTGAACCCTTAACTATTTGGGTCAAAATTACTATTTGTCTAATACTTTGGTTGATGACCAATAACTTGAAAACTAATGATGTCAGCCTCAGCTGTATTTAGTGCTAATGAGGAAATGTTTGTATGCAAACGTGTTAAACTAAGATGGTAAACCTGGTAAACATTATACCTGCTAAACGTCAACATGTTAGCATTGTCATTGCAAGCGTGCTATACGCTGACTAGCCTAAGTACAAGGAGGGTGAAAAGAGGAGATGTCACGTCATCAACGCGTCATATCTTTGGGGTAAGACACATGCGCAGTAAAATCTGGTCAGCACTTGCCGAAATTGAGCCAGTCACAACGCAGCTCCAGTTACACTGCGCATGTGTTACCCATACCCCAGGACCCGTGTCCCAGCCTCTTTCAATAGGCCTTGCCTAAGTATAGCTTCATATTGTAGCTAGCTAGCATGACTGTAGACTCTTGTTATTAGATCAGTATGTACATGGCTCTGAATACTACAGTACCTATGAGCCTACTATGGAGAGGTCAACTCAAATGATTTTTTTCTTATATAGCCCAAAATCACAATTTGCCTCAGTCTCATCTTTACTACATAAAATGTCCTCTATCGTCAGTTCCTTGTTTCAAATAAGAAAACTCCACAAAAATATATCTTATAATTCTGTTATTTTACAAGGCTCTAGCCCTATTGTAGCCGGTGCCATTAGCAACAAAATGTTAAGCTTGCTGATTGTCTGTTTACTTAACGCAGTAGTCTTGTAAAGTGATTTGCACCCAGTCTTGTATGGTACCTTTGACTTATTTTGATTAATTAAAGTCTTTTTCTTTAAGCAGCTGCGACAATTTAATCAGGAGCACTTTGTGCCTATTTAAGTGCTGGAAACAATTAAACAGTTATGTAACATTGTCCGTGAGAAAAATTAGTTTTTAGATTTACTTTTGGAACCAGGGCTCCCTGATGTAACCCTCCACATGTCTCCACTCCTTTAGACTGTTTCATCCTTCAGTAGATGTAATAACAGGGGGACACAGCGAAGGTCTATAGATTACAGCGCTGATTGACTGTTTGGTGACGTTTATCTTGTAGAAGTGAAGAAATAGTGCCGGTGACATGGGGCAGACGCTCTACAGAGCCCATGAGCTTCCTTGTTGTTGTCAAGGAAACCCTGTGGATTGTGATCATCTATAGACTTTGGGTCAGAATGGTGGCCTACAGTTTGTCACAGCAGCACAGTGATGATGTCAGCGCGGCGCCCAAAATGTTCGGCTCGGCGTTGACATCACACTGATGCGAAGGCACGCGAGGTCACTGGGAGCGAGGCCGGGCTGACACACAGACACTCACTGACAGAACAACACGCAACATGCAGAGGCAACAAGAGACTGAGGGAGAGAAGCAAAGAAGGGAATAAGGAGAAATTAGGAAAAATATGACTGTATTATAACTGTCACACTAGCACAGGCAGTAAGAGCCAGTATTTTTTTTGCAGAATGATTTGCTGAAAATAAAAGTCTGCAAAGTAAAGTGCAGCTGATCAAAAACAAAATGAATGTCCTCACTCAAACTAAAAGGAAGAATGACATAAAACAGGATATATCAGAATGTAAAGCAGAAAAAATCTTTAACTTTTTAATGCTCAGCAGCAACCCCTTTTAGGAACTCCAAGTCACAACATGCCAGCTGAGATTTTACTTTTAAACGTCCAGATTGGAGTTAATTGTTACTGTCCTTGACCAAGCCACAAATCAAACCAAAAGTGAGGGGGGTTTTAGACAAGCGTGTGGGGTACGGTACATGGTCTGAGGTAATACCTAAGGATAGGTCCTTCAGTGTTTTTATTCACATCTTCTACCCATTTAGTTACATCATAAAACTCTTTGAAGCGAGGGGTTAAATACCTGTGGGAGGGGGAAGGGGGTGATGGACACAACACAAGGAGGGGGAGAAGAGAGAAAAGGAAGGAAGGAAAAGAAATTGAAAAGAGAAATAAGCGTATATGTGAAGGGGGAGAGAGGAAGAGGAAATATTTTAGGAAAGCAGAGCATAGCAAAGATATCCTGAACAAACACCAAGATGCAATTGAGAAAATGGTGAGAAGATGGCGGACAGACCTGTGTGTGGTTTCAGATGAAAACGGCACCACGGAAATCACAAACAGCTGTGTTGTGTGTTACAGGCTCAGTTGCATATTGGTTACATGTCACATCATTCCAAGCAATAATCAGTCAGTCTCATGCTTGCAATGAGAGCAGGTGCACTGCAGACAATGTTAATGCCAAGACCTTCAAACCAACAAACAAACAAACCAACACGCCGGGCTGGGAGGCAGCCAGTGCACATCGTTCATTTACAGTCAACAGACGTATATGCAAATACTTTACTGGTTCACAAGAGTAAGAGGTGAGTTAAGTTTAAAAGATTTAGAGGTGTATTACAGCCTCACAAGCCAGACAAGAGCAGCGAGTTCACACTGCAAGAGACAACGTGATCTCACTGTCTTGTCTGACTCGACTAGCTTGCGAGGCTCATACTCTTTATACCTCTCTCTATCTCTGATACTAAATTTGAGGAGAGCATTTCTTCCAGAGTTGTGTGTCATTTACAGCTACGCTTCACCTTAAATGGATAAGGAAAGTATTATTCTTTATTTTCTTACTGTCAACAAATCTAATGAAAAAAACAAAACCAATAACAAATTGATGCTGCTGCTTTAACGGTACAATTTACTCTATCTATCCTACTAGAGCAGAGGTCAGCAACCTGTGGCTCCCTGTGGACTTTTTGAAAAATTAATGGGAATGAATAACTAACTATTTTTTTTAACATTTTCATTCTCATTTATCATTCTCGTAGGTGATTCTTACATTCTCCAGTTGTGAAAAATCTGTAGCCTATACACCGAATCATTTTTTCTTTTTTTATCATTTCAGTCAACCAAAATGTGCATCATCTACGGCCTGGTGCCTTATCCTCTAATTTTGCCGAACCTCAATAGCTCAATAGGCTAGCTATGGATTCTAAATCCCAAAAAAGAAAAGTCTCGGAGGAAAATAGAGAATTTAATAGTGCATGGACAGATTCGACAACAAAAAAGTAATTGAAAGACATTTCCAGAACAAGCACACTGGATTTGCTGAAAAGCCAGCAGCAGCCTTCATCCAAATGTCCTGAGATGTTTCTTCAATGTCCTGCCTCTCATTTGCACTTGGGCCCTCACTGCATTAGACTAAATAGGCTGTGTTACCTTCATTACAATGCTCAAATGTTTTGCGGCTCCAGACCGATTTTTTTTTTTGGGCCTAAAATGGCTCTTTTGATAGTAAAGGTTGCTGACCCCTGTACTAGAACGTACCATTAATGTAGCCAAAGCCTGGTATCAGTTATTCCTCTGTGCCATAGACCTTCATTGTCATTCAAACACTATCAAAAACACATCAATGAGCTGCAACATTACACTGGGTGAACACAGGCACTGTACAGTACAGTAGTTTATTCCTGTCAGAGCTGTAAATACTAAAAACACGTATTAATCCAAGAGTGAAAATAGTTCCCAGCCAATACACTACTGTATTTGCTCCTGTTTGGGGAACATTTGCTAGAAAACTACAGAGCCCAGCTGCTTTGAGATTATTTTGCCTTTTGTTTTTCTTATTTTTTTTTTAAGTTGCAGTGTGTAAGATCTGGCGGCATCTAGCGGTGAGGTTGTAGATTACAACCAACTGAAATTGATCCCGTGTGCCAAGCGTGTAGGAGAACTACGGTGGCCGACGTAAAAGCACGAATGGCCCCCTTTAGAGCCAGCCGTATGTAGATATAAACGGCTCATTCCAATGCCTAGTTCTCACACTACATAACTTTAACCCTGATTTTCCACTCGCTGACAGTTTTTGAAGCTCCCGGACAAAAGCCCCAGATCAGAGGCAAATCCGGGTGTGCTCGGCGCTCCCACACTGGCGCTCGAGCGCTGTGTGTGAACTGTTCAAAGACGGTGCCTCGCAGACACATTCCAGATATCCAGCATGCTAAATATCTGGACCAGTCGGGGCGTCTGTCTGGGAGCTACAACCAATAAGAGCGTGAGACACGGGTTGAGGGGGAACGCCTGTAACAATGAGAACTTTACTGTATGTGTTGCAGTTACACTTGTTGTTGCATCTAGGGTGCTGGATGTTTAAGTGATCAGATCCTGACTAAAACATTGTTTGTTTTGATCTTTTCATGGGATTTGTTGACATAAAAAGTATAAAAATAAATCCTTTAAAAGAACCTGTTAAGGTCTATTTTCCACTAGAGCTTCTCCTTATCTGCACATCCCATGTACTTTACAATGTTCATTGACCTCACGACATGACTTGGCAGAGATAGGGAACTTACTCTGTGGAGTTGGAGCGAGCACGGAACTTCTTTCCTTTCAGTTTCTTACGATTACCGCTCAGATTCCCTGGAGAGAAACAGAACATGAACACACACTTTAAATAAAAGCATTTACAATGACATGGAAAGTATTTCTTGGGGGCGAAGTTTAATGCAAGAGAGAACATGTATGAGAAGGACTGTGATGTGTTTGTTTCCCGAAAACAAATTCAGGAAAAAGGCAGCATTCCAGTGGTAAAAAAAAAAAAAGAGTTGTAGATAAAATTCACTATAATGATCAAGATATTTTCTTGCATTTGTTTTGGGGAAACAAAAACATTGCAGCCCTTCTTTTTCAGGCACCCACGTAAAATTCAGTGCAGTAGAAGCACGACTGTTTTTTCTGCTGTGTATGAGAGGGGATTTGAGCGTTACCTTGCCACGAGTTGCTCCTCGGTCGCCCGTTTTCACAGATGTCAGAGATGTGTTTGGCATCTGGGATTCTCTCGCTCCATGAGTGGGATAGTCCATTAGATCTACAAACACACACACGCGGCATGGAAAGAATATTATCAGCACATCGTCCTTCCAAGCCGCAACAAATCACTAATCGCTGTTCTGCTCCTGTTGCATTAATGGAGACGAGGGAAAGGCTGAATATGAAGACACCATCGCAGCAGATTGGCAACATTAGGAGCCGTGAGACGATATCATGGCAGCTGAATGTGACTTGATATGAGAAATGTAGTAGTGAGTGAATCAGCAAAATGTCCATAACTTTGAAAACATTGTGATTCAACTCCGAAACGTTCGCCGAAAAAGACACATAATGAAAGCCATGATAGTAACAAAGCATGATATGAACACACCGGTGATTTAGAGAACTCAACACACATACACACACACACACAATTGCAGCGAATGAATGAGTGATGATGAGATGGCACACCTGAAGCCAAACACTGAGATGTTCTGAGAAATAGATTGGAAGGAGGGAGTGAAGGACAAGTGGCAAATCTGCAGGTGCGACAGGCAGGCTGACCTCTTCTTGGAGCTGCAGCCGGAGTTTGTGCTGACGCCCGGAGGCATGTCACTGTAAAATGAGTCTGCATCCCCAGGCTTTGTGACATAGTCACCTGGGGGCATTTGCCTGGAAATACAGAAGAATGCTTTTAGATACAAAATCCCAGTAATTACAGGAATAATCCCCCTTCAGATATTCTTACTAATTACTAGTTACTTTGAGCTGTATTTTACTTTATTTGTTGAAACCTCTTCAACCTGTTGTGATCTTCGACAGCTTTCCATTTTCCAGAAAGACTTTCCACAACTCACCAAAAACAGCAACATATCTTGTGGCTGCGTTGCATTTAAATCTATTGAACCTCATATCAGTGGAACCGCTACTACAGTTTAACAGCAGTGCCAATGGTGTAATGACGCCTTTCTCAGTGGTGGCAAGTAATCATGTACATTTACTCAAGTACCGTAATTAAGTACAAATTTGGGGTTCTTTATGCAACTTTATTCTTCTACTCCATGACATTTCAGAGGGAAACATGGTACTTTTTGCTCCACTACATTTATGTGACAGCTATCGTTACTAGCTACCTTTCAGTTTAAGGTTTTGTGTTCAGAAAGTACAGTAGGATCAGCCTCTAAAATGTGATGATTTGATACAGACAAAACTGCCCCACAATATATCAAAAATTAACTCCACTCTCGACCAACTGCAACACTAAAATGCTGCTTAAACATTAATGCATCTGTAATAATAATGTAATAATGTAAAACTCCGAGTGGGGCTGTTTTGCATAATGCATTCTTTCACTTTTGATACGTGAAGTATATTTTGATGATAATACTTGTGTACTTTTACTTAAGTAAAATTGTAACAGAGTAAATGTGGTATTGATACTTTACTTGAGTAAAGAATTTGAGTACTTCTTCCTCCACTGGTCCTTATACAGCTGATTTGTAATGTATAAATGTTGCACTGAGTTTAGTCTAATTGAAGAGAAAGGTCTGTTGTAATCAAATAATTTATATCTACAGTATATATACAAATATATATATTTACTTATATTATTAACCATCAGACTTTGTTTTATGCAAAAATAAAAACCACTGTGTGTTACAAAAACATTATTTACAGGACACTAACTCTCGAAACATGTAAAAGTCATGTAAAATCAACTGAAATGCAGCACATTGAAAATAGAGTTAAAGTGCGCAAACCGGCAGAATCTTCGGTGAACTTCAGACTCAACATAGCGTCTCTGCTTGTAGCTCCTGTGAAGACAAGTACGAGTATCCTCAGTCCAACAATAATATAACTTTTGTTAAATGTATTGCATAATATAAAGTAGTGATTCCCAACCTTGTTGACTTGTGACCCCTCAAAACAAAGCAATATCTACTTTATTAAAGTTTAAACTTTAATATACTACTTTTTTCTTGCTTTGTTTGAGTGATATTTAGAAGCACTTAACGTGAAAGATTATTGTGCAATTCACAAGAAAAAAAGACAAACACAACTGTGCGTAGCAGAAAGATTTTTTTCCTTTCCTATCCTGTTAATCATCTCACAAGACACGACCACTCTGATGTCTCCCAGCGACCTCTGTTGGATGTACCGACCACCGGGTTAGGAACCCCCGATATAAAACATGACACATGCAGGCTGCAGGGACACTCACTTGTAACACCAGGCTGTAGCAGCCAGTATGAGGGCGAGGACGAGGATGGAGCCTGCGATGGCCCCGATGATGATGTTGGTACTGGTGATACCTGACACAGAGGGAGAGAAGAGAGTGGGGGGGCGAATGTGTGTTAATTGAATGTGTGTCTCTTGTTTCCTGAATCATGTGGGACACAAGGGGATACACAAACCACAAAACACTGCAGCAGAACACAAAACACAGTACATTTAGCAGGAAAAGTGTAAAAAGGAGAACACGGGACAAAACTGAGAACAACCAAACTGCTGTCACCCCTCAGCACTGCTCTGAGGGGATGTGCAGTAGGTTCCTATTCAGGATAACATTACAAACTGCTTGTTTTTTTAACTCAATGGTAGGAATTAGCCGACCGAGGTGAAGCTGGATGTGGGGTGAGAGAGGAAGAGGACCAGGAAATGACATCAAAGACAGGACAAATACAATGAAAAGGAACTCAAATCTGACCTCAAGTCACTCCGTCAAAGACATCAGCCTGTCGACAAAGAATGAGTGTGAAAATGATGACAAACAAAAAGAATGACATGCATGGTTCAGTGAATACAAATGCAGCTGGTTTTAATGAGCAGACATGAAACCCCACACAGAAGCTAAAACAACAAAAAGCAAAGAAAAGCTTCAACATAATATTTGTGAATGGGATCGGTGAAGGGGAGTGTGTTTAAAATAAGAACTGAAAGAGATGAAGTGGGGTGAAAAGAGTTGAGAGGTCAGAGGAGATCGGATGGAGGGGAGGTGCAGAAAATGTGAGATTAAGAGAGGTATGGATAGAGGCAACAAATAGTGAGAGCGTTAACTTCTCTCACCTGAAACTGAGGCAGTGGGTCCGACCACAAGATAACTGAGAGGAGACGTGGAGTTACAGTCCTCTCCTGCCCAGCCCAGGAAACACACACACTTCAGCTCACTGCTGCACACCTACAGCAAAAAAAGAGAAAATTATTTTGGCACTGTCGCATAACTGTGAGGTCTCAGATTTTTATTTTTATTCGATCAGAAACTTGGACACTGAACCCTTGCAGTACATGTTAAAGATTAACCCAATATCAGTTTTGGAAAAACTGATTGTGATTCAGATAATTTTTTAACTAACTGTTAATATCCTAAATAGTATGCTGACACTTAAAAATAATCAGAAATAGAAACACAATATCAGAGGAATTCACTTTGCGATTCAAATTATTTAATTACTATTTAACATAAAATAAAAAGTACCACACTTTCTGTCAATAAATAATGTGCTACTACCAGAGGACACAGAGGCACATGATTTTTTTTCAGATTACCTGTCTCATGCACTAGGATATAGTGACCGTTTTATAAAAATAACTATTTTTAATCATATTTGCTCCGTTTCGACCCACTGCAGCTTTAAAGAGCAGTATAAACCATTTGTAGCATCGTGATACTCTGGATAATAAAGTACAAAAGTATACCCGACTTATATTCACACTCTGGGGCTTTAGCTGAATGGCTAAAATGTTTGCACACTAGTATGTCAATGTGTGTGTGTTCACTGTGTGTGTACGCCATGTGTGTGTTCACTGTGTATGTGTGTGTGTGTGTGTGTGTGTGTGTGTGTGTGTGTGTGTGTGTGTGTGTGTGTGTGCGTGCGCGCTTGCTTGCTTGCTTGCTTGCTTGCGTGCGTGCGTGCGTGCGTGCGTGCGTGTGTGTATGTGTATGCGTGCGTGCGTGTGCGTGTGTGTGTGTATGTGTGTGTGTGTGTGTGTGTGTGTGTGTGTGTGTGTACCCCGTGTCCAGAGCAGACGGTCTTGTCGGTGGTCCCGGGGCAGGTGCTGAAGTTGAACTGTTGGATGGGGAGACATCTGTGATTGAAACAGATGTGGTCCGTCCCGCAGGCCGTCCCATCCTCGACGTATCCCAGGTCAGTGTCTCCGTCGATCAGCACGTGGGCACCGCTGAACAACAAACATGCGTCACTCGCACAGCATTAACATGAGAGAGACCGTGTCAAACTTAACTATAGTTGAACAGAACATTTTGCCTTTGCTCAGCTGTGCACAGTGTTTTTAACAGCTGGAAACACGGAACCAGGGAACAAAACTAGTCCAGAGATAAAGGATACACCTCCAACAGTCGTGATTTGGGCTTTGAGTATTTTTTACGATGTGTTCTTCCTCAGTGGCGTACCTGCAGTCAAGAGAAGCACTGTGCCGGGCTACTGAGAAGGAGGTCAACCCTCCCTGCAGCTCTCCCAGTCGCGGAGCAGGTGAGATGTTGGAGCACAGCAGGTACCCACAATGAACATCGCTGAAACACAAAGATGCAACCAAACATCATGGAGAGTAAAAATAAGATGATAACAGAACAGCACAGGGATCAGTCACAGAAAGGACTCGCTCACTGTTTGTTACACTGGATCCAGGTGTCCTTGTCCTTCCCACAGTTGCCTTTCTCCGTCCCTTCGATGTTTAACTTCTCGTAACAGAACTTATCGGCCGCTGTTGCCTCTGACGGAGACACAGCACGATGAACATTAACGTCTACAGCTTAAGTTATCTCTACCGCAGGTGTTATAATAGAGATGCACGTGGGCTTTTGCAGATTTGTCAATGCAAATTTTATTTGCACATAGGAATATTCCACTTACTCTCTCCCCAAATGTACTTGCACTGTCTGTCTTTGGTTTTGCACCTTCCATTGAAGCAGCGACCCTGTAGAGAGAAATATAGTGTCAAAAAAAAGCGTCACCTGTGCAGAGGTAAAGACTTATCAAATGTAAAATACCTCAATATCTCACCTGGTCCTTTTCACACGAGTAGCCATCCATCTTGTGCACATTTGGTGGACACTGCAAAAAAAAGAAGAAAGAAAGAAAACCTCAGAGTTACTGTGATTTACTGTATGAGAAGTGCATTTCCTGTGATATTAAGCTTTTTGCTCCGGTTGCAGAGAACTGTGTGAGGGAAGCTCAGGCTCACCTGGCTGGAGTTGCCTGTGCAGTTTTCTGGGATGTCGCAGTCGTTCACTGCATCTCTGCACACAACTCCCATGAATTCCATCTGTAGCAGTGTGCAATAAAGATCAAATAGAGTGTTTGTAAATTAGGCTTTGTGTCAGAGGAACAGGGGTTTAATCAGGGATTAGCAACCCTCTGCACAGTTGGTGGCTCCAGGCACTGTCTCTCTCTCTTTCCTCTTGACATCCCCAACTACCATCAGTCCATCTATGACAAGTCTGTGTACCCATCCACAACTTAACTACATTCATTTTGAGATATTTCATAGTGTCTAAAGGTTGTCATAACCATCTCATTAGTAGTCCTGTGAAAGGAAAGATCGAAGAGGACATTTTTGGTTTAGTATATTCTAAAAAAAAAGTAGCTGAAACTTATTGTCACCTGTCCCAGTTGGCCTGAGATTTTACAGCATCATCTCTACTGTAATTGTGAGAACGTTTTCTTTGTCAGCTGTTACAAAAAACAGACGAACGGTGTAGCTGTGTCCTGTTGAGTACCTGGCAGCTCTTGCAGCAGAGTCCGTTGCTACACTTGGAGCCTTGGGTCAGGGTGCATTTGTTACAGCAGGCCTCCCCTTCTCTGGCACACTCCTAAAAGACAAACAGAAACTGCTCTCAGTTGTCTTCTTTTGATTAGATACAAGTTGTTTTATGTAACACATTATACAGTATTTCAACAGCATAATCTATTTAAACAGAGATCTCTCGGGACAAACTCTATAATTGCACAATAACTGTTATCACTGTGTATTGCAGCGCCTTGATTTCTCCGATGACATTATTTCATTACTTTAAATTACCTGTTATTAGTCTGTCACAGCAGGTGGTTTTGTTGTCAGACAATTAGCCCACCACTTCTTTGACCTTCGATGAATATCAAGTTAACCCTTGAGAGTAGTACATCTCCGTATTAGCATCCAGTCATCTACTGTATTACTTACCGCTGGGCTGCCACAGTCACACTCCTCTCCTGGCTCCACGAAGCCATTTCCACACTCTGGAGGGTCCAACAGCTGAGGGGGAAAAGGGCAGAATTAATATTCAAACTACTAAGAATTCATATGAATATATATGAGCATGGATGGATTACTGAACAGGGCGACTCTGCACAGGCCCAGGGGCCCAACAGGTTAGGGGGCCCCTGTGCCTGAGTCTCTCTTTTAAGTTACTGCTAACATTTCATGTTGGGAAGTCACAAATAGACACAAAATGCCCAAAAAGAGATGCAATACTACCAGAAGAGATGCAAAATGACTAGAAAGAGATACAAAACAACCATAAAGATACAAAACCACCTAAAAGAGATGCAAAACAACCTAAAAGAGATGCAAAACGACCAAAAGAGATGCAAAATGACTACAAAGAGATACAAAATGACCAAAGAGATGCAAAACAACCAAAAGAGATGAAAGACAATCAAAAAGAGACGCAAAATGACCAAAAAGAGATGCAAAACAACCAAAAATAGACGCAAAAAGTCTACAAAGAGATGCAAAATGACCAAAAGTATGTCTCTTTGAATCTGTGGCTCTGGAGTGGGGGCCCTTTACATGTCTGTGCCCAGGGGCCCATTGTCTCATAATCCGTCCATGTATATGAGTATGCATATATGTGTGAGTGTGTCGTACCTTCTGAGGTTTGTTGAACAGACAGGCTCCTCCACCGCTGTTTAGGAAGTTATGGTACTCCTCCACGTTACAGTCGGAGAACCTCTTGGGCAGGTAGAAACTGTTCAACACAACCGCAGCATATTACGCCGTTACCGTGGATACAGTACAGACAGCATCTTCAGAGTATAGTGGGAGAGACGGGGGCTTGTTCCCCAAAAAACACATAACAGGACAAAACACTGGAAAAAATATATAGTTTGTAACGTTTTTACCCACACAAATTGACTTTCCATACCTCACATTTAATTCCAGTGCAACAGACAATGTCATAGCAGGTTTGTTATATCTAATAAAGTTTTTATTTCTTACACCGTACCATGAATATTTAAGGTTTTACCACAGGTTTACCATACTCACAGTTCAGAGGAGATCCTTACTACAACATGGAGGTGGATATACATTAGAGCTAAGATTGGGAGGATCATATGGAGATACGTGTAGCATGTAAATGGATTCTAAGATGAATTTATTTATGAATTTGTTCTGAAAAAGAACTTGAATATTGTGGATGATTCACAAAAACTGTTATTGCATTATCATGTAATACTAAAATGATCACAGAAATCAAGCTCATCAACTCTTAAATGCTCTGTGTGATTGGTTCGATTCACTTATATTACAGTAAAAATATAAAAATCCAGCTCCATGATACTTTCACCTGAAGCCAAAACAACATTTGAAGTATTTGAGCAAATCCATTACAATCAAATGTCCTGTGTTCATCCTGATGCTTTTAATGACATCGAGCCAAACCTGAGCAGCACTTAAATATCATCTCCTGCTGCTCCATCAGTCACTTAATGCTGATTATGATGCTGGCACAGGTTTAACTGGAGAGCCTCTGGTAGTGTGGCTCATCAGGAGACAATGCAATAACAGCACAGACTCAGCGAGAGGTCGTCATTGTTTGATATGAAATGTGGCTGAATGAAACCCCCTTCAGGAGCCAGTGATGATGCGTTGATGATGGGTGAAGCACACTACAATATTTCAGGTAGATTTCCTAAGTTAAGTTAATCAGGTATAAAGTTGTCTCAACTATCACAGAAATTTGCATCCTTGATTTCTAAGTTCGCATCAGCGCTTAATCTTGTCAAAATCTTGCAGTGTTTATCCCCTTTTAATGAGTAATAAGGGGTGAAATGAAGATGAAACGTGCTTGAATGATTCACCAGGAGAAGCACAATCGTTGCCATGTGGACTAATATTATTATTTAGCCTGTCAGCAGCTATAACCCATCAATTATTATATATTCAACTGTGTAATACTGATTTAACAGTAGAATAATTTTGTGCAATAATTCAAATCTTTTACTCTGGTTTACTCTGAAATTAATACTGCATTTATTTAAACTGTACATTTAAACAAATATGCTTCTTTATTTGTACTATTCTTGCATTTAACACACTTAATAATAGGTCCCATTTTTCAGCATTATTATTATTTACACAGTTGTTATATATTGTAGTATGCATACTTCTTATTTATATTTTTCCATATTTATTGTTGTTGTATTGTAGTATAATGCAGATATTTTTGCATACTTATTTCTTATAATTTCTCTATGTTTATCTATATTTCTATTCTAGACTGGGACTGTTACGTAACCCAATTCCACCCCACCAGGTATCAATAAAGTATTTCTGATTCTGATAAATTCTTTTCATTTCACAGCACATAAGATCATGGGATAAAAATATGTATTACAAAAGATTAAAACACAGATACTACTGCATTATTTGCCTGTCGTGTGTATTCATTAAAAACATGAAGCACCTCATGCATTTCTTTCTTTCTTCATTCATTCTTTCCCTGTCAGTCCATCACCACCTAGTGGCTGTAGGAGGCAGTGGCAGTGTCTGAACCACAATAATTCACTTGTCTGTATGTCCTTGTTACAGTATATTTCAGACTATTTCAATGAATTAGATTAGAAAATATCAAATTTTCCAATGTTACACCCTTTAGAATCCATATTTTGTCCTGGTTTGTTCATGGCAAAATCACTTATTTCATGAGAAGAAAACAGAAAGGAAATATACCTGCAAAATAATATATAGAAAACAATTCTGAATCCTAACTCGACCGTAATGCATGTTCAAACAATATGTGCATACATATATATATGAACAGACAAATCGACTCTCACACACACACACACATACAAACACACACAGCAGCTAAACCCTGTGAGAAAGGTGAGAACAGTTAGTAGTAGTAGTCGGGTTAGGTCGATCAGACATGCAGGTGCTGAGGGATAAAAGGAAACGTCCGTCAATGGACATGACTGAGGTTGCTCATTGAATACAAGCGTCTGAAATACCATTGACTTTATTTTAGAGAATACAGATCTGGGCCAGGTCCGTTCACAGGTGACAGGCTCATAAAAGCGCAGAGTCACCTGTCCTCTGTCATGTGACCACATGACATCATTGCAGGTTTATTATGATAACCCAATAGAGCAGAACCTGGACGGGGAGTGTTAGGGGAGTGCACTGTCGTTACAGGGAAATGAGGTAGTCAAATATTGGCCTAAGATGAGAATGACATTGCAGACTGTATCAATCGGTTAGAGATGGATAAAAACAACTGATGAATAGTCACTTTCAAAGGGCAGGAGGGAGAAGAAGCCTATCAATAATTAGAATAATCAAATTAATAACATTTTCTTGGCTGATCAGCCGGTGACATCCAAAAACTGAAGAATACACATGATGTACATGTGAAATGATTATGAAAAATGCAGTCAGTGTAGAATAAAAGGACATCAGACTGTATTTGTTCATATCATTTGAATAACAAAGAGAAGCTGGGGCCACAGCAGCTGTAGTGCTGTTGGATGAGATGGGAAAGGTTGTGATGACTGACAACCCCTCCGAGGCAGCCAGTTGGTTCAAAACAGCACAGGCAACGTTCTAGCCAAGCGTCTGCTCACCTGCTGTCCCATTCGGGATAGAGGGGGAACGCGAGAAGTATTTAAGAAGAGGGGTATATATATATATATATATAAACACACACATACAAACACACATCGCAGAGGCTTGTACAGACACAACACACAGTCACATCCTCACAGAAAGCCTGTGCAGTATAAACACTGCAGATGCAAACAAACACATTTTAAAACATGTTTTCTGCATGAAACACAAAACATACACAGACCAATTTATCGCCTGTTTTCTAATCTTAGCAAGCAACAGATTATATAACACATTACTGCTGAAAGAAGATCAATGAAGTTATATAAACAAGCCATATGGAAAATGCACATAGGCTGACACCTAGTGGTGAATTATCAAATTACAATAACACTCCAGTGGATGGAAATATTGACATCAGCATATTTACGCCGATAAATAGATTCATATTTTGACCCACATAATTTATCTAACATGCCTTTGCTGCTGATGTGTTGGGTGAGTGTTGTAGCCTACTACTGTGTGTAACTTTGTATTATGTGTCCTGTTAGTCTAGCTTGTTTAGTGCAGTCACTGTGCGTATGTTTTAACTGTGACGTGCCAAAGGACTGAAGATGAAGATGAGCTTTAAGCTACTCTGGTACAACTCATCAAATGGTAACATTTATGATTAATATTGTACAAGGTCCCTTACAATTAAAATAAACCTGCTGCAAACAAACATTTAGGTTATTCCATTTATAAAGAATAGAATATGTAATTATTTTTTTAACTGCTTTGAAGAACATAGGAGAATATATTGTAGTTCAAATTGAAAACAAAAATTGTCCACAATCAAGTTGTGACCGTAAACTTTTAACTACATTTACGTCGTCAGATTTCATTTAACTCTTTGGTGACAATACCCATCCAATTGAAATAGAAGATAAATTCTTGAGCAATCAAATATGCACTCATTTTTTTCAGTTCAAGGGTAACTTCTCTGCTTGCAAACAAGCTGCGAGGGCAAGTGAGCAGCGTCAATATAACGTTAACGTTCACTAAAAGTGCTTGTTTTTGTCACTGACGGGCTCAGATTGTTATTATAATTGTCTGACAACATTATGAAAAGGACCCTACAGAGAAATTAAACATTTTTCTTTACCTTTCTCTTGATCCGGTCTGTTTGTTATTGTGTCCAAGTCCCGCTCAAGGAGAAGTGTCTTGAAATCTGAATATCCGTATACTCTGGCTCAGAGAAATACGGGCGGCCATCGAATTCAAAGACCTCATCCACATTGGTGAACTCATCTAAATATTCAGCCATGACATTGAAAATCTTTTAGATAACACTAAGCTACACTTTCTGTACTCCTACACAACAAACTCTGACCGACTGGCACTCACATTTCCACCATGGATGTATTCCACTATTACACCGTTGTCTTCCAGCAACACGTCACCTCGCCAGATTTCAGAACGAGACTTCTCCTTGAGCGAGACTCTTTCCATAATATCAGTCTGCCATGGCAAAAACAAGCACTTTTTGTGGACGTAAATGACGGTGCCAGCTTGCCCCAATAGGATTACATTGCAGTGTGTTTTCCTGTGTTGGGAAAACTCCATCAGGAAATTTGTTGGAGAAACTGAGGTCTGTCTCTGTTGTGGCTTTAAGTTTATGAATCGATGAGGAAATGTTCTGTAAAAAATAACTTACCCAACATCATCCATGATACAGCCCGACCAACGATCATCACACTTGCACTCGCCTGGAAAAAAAAGAACACATCGACATGTTCCCATCGCATAGAAAGGAGGCTTAAAAATGAGTGTGTGTTAGAAAAGTAAGAAATAAAGGACTCATTAAGGTTTAACTGTGTACCATTGAGGATCCTCTTCTTGTCAGAGAAGATGCCAATGTTCTGTCCAAGAGACTGAGCGAGGGTTATTGCCATCTCATCTGTTTTCCCGTACTGATGAAGAGACAGAGAGAGAGAGAGAGAGATAGAGAGAGAGAGAGAGAGAGAGAGAGAGAGAGAGAGAGAGAGAGAGAGAGAGAGAGAGAGAGAGAGAGAGAGAGAGAGTAGAAACAGCAGGAGACAGAAAATAAACAACATATCAGATTTGAAAAAATAAATGGTGTTACAAAGGAGCTTACAGTGGCATCCCCCTCAAAGTAAGTCATTAAGTGGAATAACAGAATTGACTATAAACTGAAAGTACAGTATATAACAGGAATAAATGCACAATATTGACATGTAGAAAATGTATATGTCTCTTTTAATAACACAAAATAGAGCAGAGTGCTGGAGGTGCTCAGTGTAGAGATTGGGATTCACTGACAACATGACTGTACTCCATGTTGTCTACATCCTCTATCTAATGAAAAGTGAACTGGCAAGTAAATTTGGAGGTTTTGTAAATCTGTAATTTGTGTTTCTAGACTCACCTCATTGACTCCCCCTCCTTTAGTCAGAGAGCAAACTCCTCCCATATAGGAAGCTCCTCCCCAGCTGCTATGGAAACGATTCCCCCTGATAAGAAAAGAAAGTTATGTGTTTACTAAAAAGATGCTGAGCTCTCAAGAAAATCCTTTTAAATGTCCTGACTTACGAGAAGAGGTGAACCGAGTCGCATTTCTCCTTGATGAAGTCCTTTCGATACTTCATGAACTCCCTCAGCGTCACCATGGGGTCGTCGTCGATGTTGAACTTGTTGTCAGCTGACCACGTTTCCATGGCAACCAGCACAATCCGGGTATTGAGTTGTTCCTTGAAAATCTGCGGAAATTAAAAGTAGATTTAATATAAGTAATTTAGCTTTTGAAAGTCATAAACTGAAAGTGCCAAAAAAAATATATGACATGGCCTGATTGATATTAAAACTGACGGGCACGCATCATATTCATCAACATCTCCAGCTGTGTGTTGTAACAGCACCAGTCAAATAGTCAGTGTGATCAGTCTGAGCCCGCCGCCAGACAGCAGCACGTTACAGGCGGCCAGACAGAGTCAATAAGGGTAACAGTCTGAAGAACATACTGTAGAGGGAGAAAACTGGCAAATAATAATGTTTGCTTTCATAAAATGGGAATCTATTGGGATACGGGGCCAGACAAACACTGGAGAAGAGGACAAGAGCAAAGGCTCTTTGTTTAAACCGAATGTCAGTAGTCTCAAGACAAAGCTGACAGAGCAGATAGGAAGTGGTCATAAACATGGTTCAATCCCAATCTGGCCCCTACAACCTCATCCTAGCATTTCCACTTCAGTTTGGGCACATTAAAGCTGCAGTGGGTAGAAATGGAGCAAATATGATTAAAAAAGGTTGTTGTTTTTTTAAACTGTCACTATATCCTGACAGTAGTGCATGAGACAGGTAATGTTAAAAAAAATCATGTGCCTCTGTGTCCTCCGGTGTCCTCCGGTGCTCCTAATGGCATCTGCAAGATTTCACAGACCGGAGGAAAACAACCAATCAGAGCCGAGCTGGAGCCTGCCGTCTCTGAGCAGCTGTCAATCACTCATGAACTTTGATCAACCGGTCAAACTAGGCATCGCTGATTAAATATTAATCAATATTCTATTACTGTAATGCCGATTTCTCGCCTCAAATGTTTTTGTTTAGCTGTAAAATGAGAAAGTTTGTGACCCGGCAGCCATGTTGGGATCAGTTGAGGAAATACCAAGCACCGCCCGCCAGCCAGAGCAAACCTTCTCATTTTACAGCTAAACAGTACACTCCAAGATGTTTCTGAAAATCTGAGGCGAGAAATAGGCATTACAGTAACAGAGTATGGATTCATATTTGATCAGCGCTGCCTAGTTTGACCGTTTGATCGGAGTACGCGAAAGATTTACATCTGCTTCCGTTGAATGAACGGCCAATAGGAACGCTCTCTCTCTGAAATGACCTGTGATTGGCCAAAGTCTCCCGTCAAGAGCTAGATTTTTTTAAAGCCTGAAAACAGAGTCATGAGGAGGAGCAGAAGTCTAGTTATCTGTCAGAGCACTTGAATTACAATATGCTGAAAGGTAATTATGGATTTTTTGCCCAATGATGCCAAAAACATTCTGCCTACTGCAGGTTTAATAGACTGTACTCTTTAATTTATAGAGACTAAACATTCCTCCATGAGCAAGCAGTGCGACGACGGCAAGAAAAAAATGCCCTCGAGCAGAACTAGGCTCTGGGTGGGCGGCCATCTGCCCCGACCGGTTGACTCTGCATATTTATACCCACTGTAACTTAAGAGTAATTGCTGTAATATTTATCATATCTGAATGTGACTTATAAGTAATTGCTGTAATTTGTATCATATCTGATGCGACTGTGAATGTGGTCTCAATGCTGCGGTGCTATCTTTGGCAGTGTGGCGTACACTGGGGGGGAAAAAGCAACTATACTCGCACATGGAAATCAATGTGTACGTCCCAAATAGAGTCTGCTTCATATGATCCTCTTCAAGGACACGGCAAAATACATGACCTTTCCCCAGCTTCACCATCCTATCAGCTTACAGACACGACCCTGTGGCAGGTCCGATTTCAGTAGCACAGCAAACAGATGTGGCTACAAATAATGAAACATTGAAATGTCTGCCTCAGTACTGCTGGGATGCCATTGTTGTTTCAGTCCTCGGAAAACTCATGACTGGCTGGTTAATGGATGCACGCAGCATATTATGGGCCAGGAGAGGTTTTAAATGTAGAGAGTGATGTTGGTTAAATGAGAAATCAGTGCAACGTACACTCAGCTCCAATACCTGGGAGTGCTTGTGGCAAGCTTTCCAAGAAGAGGATCAATACATTTCTTACCATGTCAGCCATATTGACCACTGACTTAGCATAGTTATTCGTGTGCCCAACGGAAAGCCGATGCTTCTTGTACTGAAGAGAGACACAGAGAGGAAACAAATAAACGTGAGATTCATAATCTGGAACAAATTCATTTTAAGCCATTTAAATGTGTGAAATGAGCCAGTGTTTGCACATTTGATTCACTCCAAATATCACCTTTATTGTGTATAAAACATTTCAGTCCCAGTGGATTTTATTCAGGCCCATGCATAAAATTGTCTGTTTTATGCACAATAAATGTAGTATTCTGAGTTATATAATTAATCATTTTACAGTTTACAGTCTATCATAATTGTACACCCTACCTACTATCTACTTACCATTAAATGGTCATTCATCACCATCAACTCAATGTATTTGGTCTCATCCTCTACACTGTGTGACACGTGTGGAGCCTGAGAAGAAACAACACAGTTACCCATTTTTATCATAAAAACAGACAGACAACCTTTTTTCAGCTTTCCTCAGTCAAGACTTTTCGATTTCAGAACAGCACACACAGTAAACACAGAGATCAACTCATGTCTCATGCGTCACCAAGAAAAGAAAAGAAACGACAAATCAATAAAGATGAACTTTGCGATGCTAAACCAGGTTTGTCTTTTTTTTCCAAATTCCAAATAAAGATGAGAGCAGCTCTGGGGGCTGAGAGACTGACAGCTGCAGACATCTGACTGTGTCTGAGAAAAGACGAGGAAGCAGCCGCTACTCACAAGGTAAATATTTCATGAAGAAGAAGAAAAAGAAGAAGAAGATGAAGAAAAAGAGGAGAGGGGTGAAGAGCTGTTATGTGGGAGGAGAGTGAGGAAACAGCGCCCTCTCTTTAGGTTTATTAATGTACATAAAACATACGGGCGGGGAAACAGAGTAATAATCAGGTTTGGACAAACAGCATCCAGAGCATAATTATCTCTCTATCTCACACACAAACATACTCATGTGCACATCATAAAATGAAGTTACGATGAGTCCATTAGCATCCATCTGCTAATTATGATGATTTCCCAACAAATATGCCTGCAGAGGAGTCACACCTGTCTCTTTTTTCTCCTGTGAACGACCTTTGACCCGGGAAAAGGAGGGCTGGGAAAAGGCGGCTCTGGAAGATCACCTAGAAAACAAAAACATTCAATAAATAAAAAGGTATTTCGCTGTATTTTTTAATAAATATTAGGGTGAATTAAGGGTGATTTGGACAGTTTTTTAAGTTCAGTATTGTGTAAGCTTTCTTGCCATAAATAAAAACAAATGCCCAATACATGATACATTTCATTTCATTTCATTTCAAACCGTGTTTGGGTGAATGGGACAAAATAAAAACAACCTAAATCCAAAAATATCAACATGATATTAACAATTTTTTTACTGATTTTGTTAGAGTAGTATATCATATTCATGTTTCCATCAAAACTTTGTGCAATATATTAGCTATGACAATTTTATGACCTTATGATGAAAACTAGCTAAAGCTTATGTCATTTTCCTGACCTCATGCTTTTCAGGGTCAACTTCCTGTTTGATGCTTGCCCCGCCCAATGATGTCACACCAATGAGGGCATGCTATTTTGATTATGTGGTGTCATAACTAGGGCTCAGCAAAAAGTTTTTATTTTCATTCATCAGGCGAGAAAATAAACCTGGTATAGTAATACTGTCCCAATCACCCTTAATTCACCCTAATTTGATTAAATTCCTCCTCATTCTTCTTCATACTTCAGTCATCATCTTACCATTGAGGAGATCATTAAGTCCCTCATGTCCTGCAGATTTATATATCATGTGAATGCGGACATCTCCCTGAAAGACACAAAAAGCAGAATTTCATCAGTGAGACAGATCACAGCCAAATGTCTGATATGCAGACGGGGGTCAAGCAGCTGTGTTCAAGTTTGCCTGAGGCAAAATGTCTGAAAATTATACTATATGTCCATGCTGCTTGTTTGAGTCTATCTAATCTGTATTAATGACCTGTATGTTGATAGAGTGGGATTTTTCTTGCGTACCGGAGCTTCTCACAAGCTGCTGGTACTCTTTTCTGCCCTCTCCATATCAGGTTCTCTGGAAAATTCATAATGACGATTCATAACGGCGCGCCACACAAGCCATATGAACATAATAACTATGTGGAGAGCATCTGGACAAGCTGACACATGGCACGGGGGGAGGTATGGTGAGAACGAGGGTTCGTCATAATTTTTTTTAAATCTGTGAACAAATATAATTAATGAAACATTATTTAATAGTTTTCTGAATCTGCTCATTTAGGGCAAACATTTCCAGAAGAATTAAATGTTCAGACGAAGGCTGTGATATGTGTAAATAATAAAATATTCTAGTAATAATAATGGTCCAAAATTATGTTAAATTGCATAGTTTTAAGTCAAACACCATCAAATGTTCTTCGGGGAGGAGCCCCAAACCAAATATCTCCTAGTATCTTTTATTCACTGTTGAAATTCAGAATGTGTCTCTTTATCCTGCTGCATAATATGTAGGAGCATCCTGACTGGGACACTGCTCCTAAAACCTGAATGATACCCTACTATAGGCTACAAATAACACAACAATTATTAACACTATGGGTAAATATACAAACACACCACCTTAACCCTATAATGTTCCAGTTGGAATATTATTGGAGTATATTAGGCCTACTATAGAAGATGCATAGCCCAAGTATTATAACATAGCAATAAAACCACAGCTGATTATGACTGACACAGTATAACATGCTTAAAAGAACTAATGAATAAATAGGAATAAGTTTACACACGCCAACAGGTGAATAAGAGAGTACTGGCAATTATTTTTTTTTTCCACTTCAAGCACTGTCTATGTCTAATTTTATCAACCCTATGATTTTAATGCTCTGCACGCCTGCATTAACCACCTGTGAGGCATTACTGAGGGCAGAAACACCCTTTTGCAGTTTTGAGGCCACATCCTGTTTACGCTGCTCTCTACTGTACTCCAGAGAAAAGACTCTGGTTTGGTTTGGATCAAGTGTGTAAAAGAGGACCAGGCTGAAATGATACCACCTGGGATCTAAACACGACCTAACAGCTGGATATATAAGGTATTGTAGTCTATGTTTAATGTATTTGCCGTGTTTGAGCTTCACAGAGAGGCAACAGGTTGCTGTAATGCTAACTTATTAGCTATCAGCTGGCTAGTTGGCTAATTTAACGAACAAACAATAGCTTTAGATGCTCAGTCGGCCCATTCATTTGTTGTTTCATATTTGACGGTAGATTATAGCGAACAATGTTGTTGATGTATGTAACTATTAATCAGATATATGTGTTTATAGTTAGCTATGACTGAACGGGCTAAAAGAGCTAACCTAACGTTAGCTGGTGAAACCACCCAGACAGGCGTAATAACAGCTTCATAAATAACCTGTTATTACTCGGTTTCGGTGCGACGTTAATGACAAAATTGTATTTTATTATAATATCAGGTGTCAGTGTAATTATGTCATGGTTTTAGAGTATTATCAGACAGTTTTATCTGGAGGATGAAGTCATCATCGACCTCTAGTTTAGTCTCCTATTACCACGATATATGCATTAAAGAGTGTAAGAAATAACAATGGGCTTTACATGTGTAAATTAAGATGAAAACATCCCGGGACTGCAATTAAATAAGATCAGGCAACTAGATATACAAAAAATAAAAAACGGAATAAAATATGCAAAAATAAAATAAGCCTGAGTGAGAAGTGAAATAAACAACTGAAACAATAACATACTACAACTGGACAAATAAAAATTAAAGCAAGCAGTAATTAAGTTTTTTTTTTTTTTAAATATACGTTTGGATGATCATTAAAAGATGTTGCAGACTCTGTCAGCCTCCGATCCTCAGACAGGGATCTCCAGATCTGAGGGGCCATAAATGCTCTCCTTTTGTTTTGAAGCAGGATATATTATAAACGGCATGAAGAACTTTGCCTGAGGCTTCACTTTAGTCTGTATGGGACCAACAATTCATCAGAAGAGCTAGTAGCCAGCCCACTAAGTGTTTTAAAGTTTAAACATAATCAGCAAATCTTAAATCAACTCCATAACTGACTGTTAACCAGTGGAGAGCAGCAAGAGCAGGCGTGGGGGTGATCTGATCCCAGCTCTTTGAATTTGTTTGCTGCGTTTTGTATCATCTGAAGGTGTGAGATAGTTGTTTGAATGCAAATATCTAGACTTGATGGTATTAAAGCACATGGGAGTTTCTCAATATAAAGTTTCCACACAGCCATGGCCAGTCACTGTTGCATGCTGTCACATAAAGAGACCTCAAGCATCTGATTCAATTGCCCATTGTTTAGCTGTACAGTCTATGTAATGCACTGCAGTATAGACACCCTTGCCCCGCAACCTCAGCCCCCCCAAGTCATTCCCACTTTGTTTGCTAATGAAATGAGAGCATTGTTTCTCAGGGACAGCAGATATTGGGTCAACTACGCTGTGGTGAGTAGAAATACAGGGGGGTTGCCCATAGCTAGGTCAGTCTGTGGCACAGTTAGCTTACTTCAATAGTAATGGGGCCATTTGGAGAAGCTTTCCACTGCACTGACCAGCCACTTGTTTCTGTCTGACTTCCTCTCTTCATCTATCTGTTCAGACAGGAACTCTCCTCGTGGCCTCACTTCCTGTCAGCACCACCATGTCGTGCCGGGACATCCACGCCACCAACGCTTTTGCCTTCATCGTTGCCTTTGTGTCTGTGGCAGGGATTGCTGTGGCAGCGCTAATCCCACAGTGGCGTGTAACGAGACTCGTCACCTTCAATCGTAATGCCAAGAATATCAGCGTGTATGATGGGCTGTGGGCTAAATGTGTGAAACAGGATGGCTATTCAGGATGTTACTACTATGATTCAGAGGTATTACTTTGAGAAATCTGCTCTCCTTTGCTTTTGCTTTTTCTCTTTTCTGTCCTAAACTGTCCTAACAGAAATCATGTCTTCTCATGTCTCCAGTGGTACTCTAAAGTGGACCAGCTAGATCTGCGGCTGCTGCAGTTCTGTCTGCCTACAAGCCTGCTGTTCGGCTCTCTGGCCTTGCTGCTGTGCATGGCAGGAATGTGTAAGACCTGCTGCTGCTCGGACAAGCCTGAACCGGACATTAAGACCATCAGATTCCTGGTCAACAATGCAGGCTGTCACCTGGTGGCGGGGACGTTCTTGTTGCTGGGCGGAGCTATCGGCATCGCACCCTCAGTGTGGTTCCTGTTCCGCACCAAGGAAATGAACATCAGATATGACAAAATTTTCTCCGACGGCTTTGCTGTGTATGTGTCTATAGGCTGCTCTGGAGGACTAATGCTGGCCGCCCTGCTGATTTTCATGTGGTACTGTATGTGTAAAAAGTTGCCTTCACCCTTCTGGTTGCCCCTGCCCTCCATGCCCACCTCACTGTCCACCCAGCCTCTCACTGCCAACGGATATCCTCCTTCCCCAGTTTACGGTCCTCAGCCCTTCCCACCACAGGCCTTTCCTCCCACAGTGATCGACGCCCAGCCGTATGTGACCTCCCAGGGCTACGCTCAAAGTGTGGTTGCCCCCGCCCCGCCGCAGGTGTACATGTCTCAGATTTCTGCTCCAGATGTGTATGGTTCAGAGGTGGGAGGGACCCAGGCCTACGGCTACGCTCCCTCGCAGAGCTACGCTCCCTCGCAGAGCTACGCCCCCTCGCAGAGCTACGCACCCTCGCAGAGCTACGCACCCTCGCAGAGCTACGCACCATCTCAGAGCTACGCACCATCTCAGGGCTACGCGGGCCATCGCTACTCCTCCCGCTCACGGATGTCTGCCATAGAGATCGACATCCCCGTGCTGACACAGGGACAGTAAGAGAAGAGAGGCTGATATCGTCAGCACATTGAAGGCTTCTGTCCATTAACCTCCACAAAGTTCACCACTGATAGAACCAACAGAGGATGATAGATGAAAGGTAATAATATGGGAGCTATTTGCAGCCACTAGAGTGATGCAGTCAGTCAGTCCAGGTCTGTAAATTGCTGATTATAGAAGATGAAACCCAGTCAAAAGAAGCCTGAGGTTACTAAATGAAGGATGATATTTTCTTAAAAACAAAGATCACTGGTGCAAACACTGTATTCAGCTTAGTAATGTAGAAAGGGAAGTAAAAAAACAGCCAAAAAAACTGAACTACACCTCAACCAACTAGCCTTTTTCACTGTTTTACCAGCAGAGAAGGATCAATAAACAATAGCTCCTAACTTGCTGAAGTGGCCAATGGACCAACATACTAGCTACAAGCAAATAGATACTAGCATTTGTGAATGAATATAAATTCCCACTCTTGATTTTTAGACTAAAGAAGCCCTGACGATGGCTGCCAAAAAGCGAGTGACAGCGAGTCAGCAAAATTATATTTTTCTGTTACATTTGTTAATGTTGGACACGTTATATTCATACTGAAATGACTTGTCACGTTTGCGTAAAGCTACAGTACGAAAGTCTTCCGTTATCACTACTGAACAAAACTTTATATTATGTGGTTCTAGATGGACAACTACTAACTGACTCACCTGTTGCTATCTTTTGTGTTTGTTGTGTAACATGAATTGTTAATGTCACATTGCCCTGTGAAGAGCGGCTGTTTTAATGCACTAATTATGTGAATACTGTGCCAGTTTACGTTGCCTTTGTTCACTTTGTAATAGCCTTGAGTATTTTCTAACGTATTACTTAATCATTTCTTTTTCCGAAGTGTAGTCATGTCAAAAAACTATGGCACTCAGAAATGTGTTAGCCTCGTTATATTTAATGTACAGATGCAGATTTTGATCACTGTGTAGAATTACATTTTAATTATGAAATGTAATGTTAAAAACACTAACAGAAATGACAGGAATGAGAATGCTGTTCATCTCTACTCAACATGTCCACTAATGATTAAAACTTTTGCCAACTTAGCTGGAAGGGTAACGTTGTCCTGTGGTGGTAGTACTTGTGATTAAGCCAATTTTACCTTACAGTTTAAGTCTTGCCTGAGCACTGATCAAAAGACTAATGCGTTCATGTTATTCTACAATGTTGAGGTCAAATGTTTTTCATCACTGTCATCTTTTTTAATTTTTATTAAAACATAAATCACAATGTATGTGCGTGCCTGTTTATGTGCTGGGGTAACAACAACAAAGCAAAAATAGACACACCTTTATACTGAGATAATTCATGTGAGTAATCTGTCCATCCTCGCTCATCTGTCGAAAGACTAAGAGGTGAAACTGAGCAACATTTCAGTCGGACCGAATTACAAACTGGAAAAGAGAGTCGGCTCGTATCTGCTCCGGTGATGGATTCAGCTGGTTGTCTCCATATTAACAGTTTAATTGATAAATTGTTAGCTTGTGAGGTTCTGGTTTCCCAGAAATGTATCGCCATAAAATGGTATACTTCCTTCTGTAATCTCGTCATGATGACTTGATTCATCGAGGGATATTAAAGTTGTTCATATGCCAGTCAACCAGCGATGCCGAGGCTATGTTTACACCACCCGGTACCCTTTTGGTTTGTTTTACATTTGCATCGTGGACTGTGCCTTTAGGTGACTTAACAGTAAAAGTTAATTCATATAGGTTGTATTTATGTTGTACAGGTGTTCATCTACTTCTCATAATGCCACACAGCTGAATGTCAGCGGCTTCATTCCCAATTTATAATAAATTCTGTGTACGTTTATGGTAGGAGCTACATTTGTTCAGCTGTTCAGTCTAGTGAGCCAAATAGTTGAGCTGTTGACCTGTTTCAGAATCAGTATTTCTGATGTGCAGACATTAAGGCGTTTGAAGTAGGGCAGTGTTTTGTCTTATCTTTGATGTAGTCCTAGTGGATTAACAGCCACCAGCCTTAACTGCAGCAGCCATAATTGAAGCCAACTCCTGCTTTGACGTGACACTTTCATATTGACTGAGAATTTAGTGGCTGATGATTAATAAGACCATATGACATAGCTGCTTTTGTATTAATTGTAGCAGCGGTTACTCCTGAATTAACTGTTGTAATAAAGAATTTCCTTGACCGGTTGTCTTTGTTCCCATCTAAAAAAAAAATACATCCACAGCCTATTGACTCGGCAGGGAGTGTGTAGAGATGGAGATTAAGGGTCCAAACACAGATGGCTGTCATATGTCGTACTACAAAGAGACAGGGGCGGAGCCTGTGTTGCCAGGGGAGATGGTACCTCAGACACAGACTACTGGCTCATGAATATAAAGCGGGGAGGGGTAACACGCTTTTCATATTCGCTCTCTCCATGAACTGGTCCAGGTTTAGTAACATGATGTTGGCTTCAGGCCACAGGGAGACCCCCCCCTCTTTTTTTTTTAAATCCCATCAGCTCCAACTCGCACTGAGCTTCATTCCCAGCTTGAGCTAGTATAAAAAAAATCCTCCTCTTGGCACCTAACGCGAACACCCCCCCCCCCCCCCTCCACCCTACAACCTGCCACCACCCCCATCAACACACCCTTTCCTTCACCCTTCAACTCCCCCAACCCCCCCTCCTCACTTATCCTCTCAGGTTTGGGAATATTTTACAGAAATATAGAGACGCTAACAGTCTAAAAATAAGATATTCAATTTAAAAGTATTTAAAACAGAGAAAATCCACAAATTCTCACATTTGAGAAGCTGGAATTAGAGTCATTTTTAGTCCAGACTGAATAATCTCAACAACTATTTGAAAGATTAAGTGGTGTCCAGAGGATGAATTTTAATAACTCAGGTCAAAATTCACTTTGTCCAATACACGTACAAAACTAACACTCGCATCAGCCTCAGTCGTATTTTGTGATAAGTGCTGATTAGCAAATGTTATACAGTATGTACTACATACTAATCAACATAGTATAGGCTGCTGTTTTAGCAGTTAGTATACAAAAAAAACTGCAACTTAAACTTCACAAATAGAAAGCAAAATGTCTTTATCAAGATTGATTACTTATTTTTGTTTTCCAAGATCTTTCTGAAGCTGTTTCACCACCATCCACAAGTCATTTATAAGTACCGTAAGCAAATATAGTTTTCTTCCAGCTATGAGCAGCTCCTCCATTTCCTTTGTGTATTGCATTGTGGGAGAATAGTGTCCATCAGCAGCGCAATTGACCGACTATTTAGTATTAGTAGATAAATAGATAGACAGTTATTAGTCCTTTCAGAAATTCATCATGTGCAGATAAATAAACAGACAACTATAATACCACCGACAAGCACAACAACAGAAAACCTCAACATTAGCCTACTTTAGACCCGTTCACGACATCATTAAAGTGCTCTATATTAGGGCTGCACGATTATGGCCAAAAGGATAATCATGATTAGTTTGTTCAATATTGAGATCACGATTATTTATCACGATTATTCATTGATTTTAGCGACAGCGTATTTTTATTGCACTTTCACATTAAAATAAACAGAGCGCTATTTTCACTTCCATGCTGTGCTACATCCCTGTTGATGTACAAATTAGGGCTGCACGATGTTGGAAAAAACTGACATTGCAATTTTTTTTTCTGATATATATATATATATTGCAATATGAAAACATACAGGAATATTCACCCTTTTGTTAAGTTAGATGCTTCAATCTGGTGCACTTTGGGAGCAAAATTAGCAACATTAAGAGCTAGATAAACAATTTTATGCTTTCAACTTAATCATAAACACATTGGCTGTATAGATAATATATATACCTAAATGTGAAGCCAAAATATCTCGATCACCGGCTGCCGGTCAAGCTGTTAGTTTAGGTAACACTTGATTTGATATGCAGTAGAGTTTGCTATGTGCAGAACACGCATTTTAAACGTCAATGTTGCAGACGACTGTGTTCATTTAACTGTGGGAAGCCAAAATTGTGATAATGATTAATATTCGATTAATTGTGCAGCATCCTCACAAACAGAAGTTCAGTCATTTTGTTTCACACTTTGTTCAACAAAGGGACAAGCTGCTTTGTTGCTTGATAAATGACTTAAGCAATTAATCGATTATAATGACAATACTGTTTTGTCTTTGTCTTTTTTAGCCTTCATAGTTGAACTGTGCTGCAACACTGAACTCGTGGTCACTGCACCATCAACAAAACACAGCACTATACTTCGTCTCCGCCCTCACTGAAAGTGAATAGTCAGAGCTGTTGGGATGCAGCCGCAGGGGCCCTGAGGTGCAGGTGGGGTTGGAAAGGTGTCCAAAAAAACAAGAGGGCTAAACATATGGTGTTTGCTGCATATGCAAGTCAGCATCACACATCCTCACTCCAAGTTGTCTGCACGCACACGCTCACGCAGACACTTACACTATCAGGAAGTGCAAGATTTATCAGCCACGTAGCGCCCGGGTACATCACGTTCTTAGCTTGTGAACTTTAATTTTGCCGCTCTGTCTTGCTCACAGCTGTATTCTACTTGTTCACAACCCCATTTACAAAACACGAGAAGACACTTTAAAACAAGTTCAGCTGCATGAGTGACGAGAGCAGCTTGTTCAGGACACACTTAGCTAATGTCCCGCATAACTTTTTCTGCCTTGGCGGAAGAAGGGCAGATGGATTTACCATATGGCCGACAGGAGCCATGCCGACTCTATCTATCTCAACACACCCCATGACTCCTGCCATGTTTGTTTTTTTCCACTTTCAACTAGATCATAACAGCCGGAATTAGTGGTGCATAACGGCGCACAAAACCTCTGCATTTAATGCTACTGTACTAACCGATAAGTGGCTATTTCAGGTTATAACAAGAACACGACTGAGCAAACAAGCTTTTAAAAAGAGAGAGCCCTCTAAAATCAACTCAAAAGTACAGTATTTTCTGTGTGTGTGTGTGTGTGTGTGTGTGTGCGTGCGTGCGTGCGTGTGTGTGTGTTTGTTGATACACTGATACATGAGGAGCACTTAGGTTTTTGCAGCAAACATCTGTGTGACAAAAATGAGAGGACGACTTGCAGACCAAGCAGACTGTCAAAGAGATACATAGACTGAGAGTGAAATAGAGAGAGAGATACACCGAGAGCAGCCCAGAGATGCAGGGGGGGGGGGAGAGACAGTCACAGTGGACCATCGCCCGCAGGGAGCAGACTTCCAGAGCTCAGTGCTGACAAACTGACAGCCATTGCTGGGCTCGGGGACAGCTATAATTTACAATAGGAAGCATAGATCTTTAAGCCCAGTTGAGATCTGGTGTTTTACAACTAAATGGTGAAAAGTCACACTAGAAGAGGAAGAGCAAATGTGTCCAATGTGCAGTGGTAGAATAACGCATTAACTTTGACAGCCCTATAATTATTAACGCACTATTAGCGCAACTAATTTCTTGAACGCATTAACGCAACTTCCAATTTTTAGGTCGTAGCAGGCTGATATGAAACTAGGACACCTAAGGAATCCATTGGTACCAATCATGTTATACTAGCTTGTCGCGAATTAGTCTAAATAACGCTCCAAACTTACACTAAATTTTGACGAGGAAAAACTGTCATGGCCATTTTCAAAGGGGTCCCTTATATATATATGTGATATAGATATGTGAATGAAAATGGGTTCTATGGGTACCCACGAGTCTCCCCTTTACAGACTTGCCCACTTTATGATAATCACATGCAGTTTGGGGCAAGTCATATTCAAGTCAGCACACTGACACACTGACAGCTGTTGTTGCCTGTTGGGCTTCAGTTTGCCATGTTATGATTTCAGCATATTTTTATGCTAAATGCAGTACCTGTGAGGGTTTCTGGACAACATTTGTCATTGTTTTGTGTGTTAATTGATTTCCAATAATAAATATAGACATACATGTGCATAAAGCAGCATATTTGCCCACTCCCATGTTGATAAGAGTATTAAATACTTGACAAATCTCCCTTTAAGGTACATTTTGTACAGATAAAAAATGCGTGATTAATTTGCGATTAATCGTGATTAACTATGGATCATCATTAAGTATTTTAATCGATTGATAGCCCACAGATAGTTATATGTTGTAAATTGAAACAAAACAACCAATGCATCAAAACCACTTAGTAAAGTTTAGTAAAAAAAGAAAACATCATGGTTTGGCTTTGTTAGGTTTAGGCAATAAAAATAAGTGAACGTTGACTTTTAGTTTCACACGGGACACAAACAGCCGTCTCCGGGGGGAAAGTCCTGTGTTTGTTTCCATCTAAATGTAATTGAGATTGCAGTTTAGAACGTAATTTTTTCGGAGACGGGGCTGGTTTTGTACGTAAATCTGCAACTGCAAAGTAACTAAAGCTGTTAGATAAATGTTGTGGAGGACGAAGAAGTAAGAAAAATTTAGGCTTGTAGCTTTAAAAGTTCTTCTTCTTTGTATATGTGCTACCACAAGATTTCTAGCCGTATTTTTAATATTTGCTATGCAGCGGTTTTTTGGCCAGATGTTTGGCATGACACATATAAAAACTAAACTAGTGGAGAATCTCTTCCAGTTTTATGTGTATTTTACGTCACTGAGCCTGTGTGAATAACCACAAAAATGCTACCAAGATACTGTATCTCTGAAGACGAGTGCTGCAGTTAAGATCTCTCTCTCTCTCGCTCTCTCATCGCTTGAATAATTCAGGCTCTCCAGAAAAGCTGGAGAGGGCTGACGGAGGCAGAGAGGTGACGAAGAAGAAGCCAGAAGAGGAGGGAGTCAGAGAAGAAGTGGAGGGGAGGAGAGAGACGTGACATAATGTGAAATAAACCCAGTGGGCTGAAGCATTGTTGTTTCTCATTTTTTCTCTGTCCTCTATCAAAATAAAATGTTACCTTAGAAACCAATAGTTCGTCCTGTTTTACTGTTTCTCTGCAGAAGTTATAATGACAAACAATCTAATTACATTTAATTTACCAACAATTTTGTGTTTTTTGCTCAGCTCCACCTCCCTCTGTGTACCTGCCTCCTTCTCACCCCATTTTTCTCAGGTAACATTCCTCTTTTCAGCCCTACATTTGCTCTTCACATCTGTCCATCCACTTTATTTCCTCTATCCATTCTTTCAACACCGTTGGCACTAAAACTGTCATATGGGAATGAATCTCAAGTAGCTTTGTTTGCCAAGCTATCTTGTCTCCAGACACACTTCTTCTGGACGTTTTAATTAGAGCAGAATGGACACACACACGCACACACACAGTATCAGCGGCTTGTTCTTTTACTCTCATGCTCAAGGCGTCTTTGGACAATCTCAGATCTGAACTTTCGTTCCGAGCATAATGCCTGTAATTGTTATTATCTAATTGGCTGTAGGCTTTTCTGCTGTCTGCTGCCTTTGTAACCCAGAAAATCTCTCTGTCCTGAGACCAGCAGGCCGTACTCACGGTTCGACGACTGGTGTGTGATCTGTAACTGATTCTGATTTTGTCTCAGTCTCGATCTGTATGAATCCTGTAATACCAGGAAAATTATTTTCACCACTTTTCATGTGCTGCAGACACGGTCCTGTAGCACAGTGATTTACGGGTACGTGTTCCCCTAACCTGACACGCCAGATGGTTTGTTACACAGAACCATCTGAGAAGCCGTCATTGGAAACCGTTGGAAAAAGGGCAGACACTTCAAAAAATACTTGGCAGGTGATTGGATGAACCATCTGTCAATCAAACTCTTGCTGAAGCCAGTCGGGAGAAAACATCGCCTTCAGTGCCGTTCTTTGCTCTTCTCTCAATGAAGAAATACTCTCCAGTTCTGATGTAACTGATGCTATTGCAGCAGCTACACCAACCTCTTCAGGAGCCGACATTGTTGTTGTTTAGAACCAACAATCGCCTCTCCGTGTCGCATCACACACCTATAAGCCACGCCCGTCGCGGAGGCATAGAAAATAATCTCACGATACCTGACCAGGGAAAATTCAACAGGGCTGAGAGGCAGCTGGACATGAAACGATGGAAGAGGGGGAAAACTGATAAACCCACCGAGGGGAGCCGTCACCAGCTCCTACAGAGTACACACATTTCCATGTAGAGTACTTACATTGCTGCTTCCCTGTCCTCCAGGTTCAATCATGTAGGTGTGATTGCCATCGAAAAACATCCCGCTGAAAGAGAGAGAGAGGCGGGGAAGGGAGAGAGGAGGGCACATATCAACACCAGTTGCTGTTGTTTTATTCATCACTAAATGAAATAATGCATCTGAATTCAACTTCTCCTCAGCCATCAGTGTGATAGACGAGCCATTTCAGTGCTTGCCCAGAGGGGTTTTATTGTATTATTATCATTTGTCAGAATAATAACTGTAGTGCACTCCTACAAGGCGCAACTTAGGACTGAATCCTCTGTTGTATTCCTGCTCTATTTGGCACATTTACGGCTTACAGTAGGAGAGGTGGAGGGTAATGTGAAACAAAAGGTCATCCAATCATCTCAGAGATTCCCCCCACACAGCATAACTTAAAGGTCACCGAAGGATTTTATCTCTGGAACAATAACTAAGAGTTTGAAGTGGTTGACCAATGACTAAGACACCTTAGAAATGGGTGCACTTTAGCAGAGAATCAGTGCAAATCACGATGGTCCTGTCTAACATTTATTGCAAAATTTAATTACTTCACATGCACTTAAAAACTCTAAATACATTCATGACATAAAGGCATGAGAGAGAGAGAGAGAGAGAGAGAGAGAGAGAGAGAGGCCACGACAAACACGCGTCATTTTGACCACGCAATCATTTTAAACAGTCAGGGATCAATTTCTCATTTAGCAGCTGGCTGAAGGTCTTCTTGCGTCCGCCCACCAGCGTGTGCGCATGTGCACAAAAATGGACGTCAGCCATTAATTAACTTTATCTGAAGCTTTTAGGAGATTGGTCGGGTCAAACTGTAAAGTCATGACGGTAAACAATGCAGGAACACGCAATCCTTCTTTCTCTTCCAAGTGTCTCTGCCTTTTTTTCTACCTCGTTCTGTCCTTCAACACACAGAAATCACCTTCAACGCACACAGTTTGTCCAGGTCCAACATTGCACTTACAGCAGATTACACACACAGAAAACAGGAAGTAAACACAGATCAAAGTGTTACTTTATAACCCTTTTGTTCTGTTTGTGTTCTACTTTTATTTTCCCTGTATTGTTTTGTTTGTCCTTTCAATACATTTTGTCATTGTGAATTGTGTATTTGGGTAAATCAGTATGGAGCAGAATGTAACAAGTAACCTTTATTGAAGTTCATAATATACACATACTTCTGTGCACCAATCAGGATTGAGCAACATCTGAATCTAAAGCTGATGACAGTTATTGCCTTAGAGTGCTGCAGGAAGGAGTCCTAAAACCCAGAAATTAGTTAGCATTTTTGCACTTTCGGTTCCCTCGTCTGGCAGTCAATAGGTTTTTTGAATGGGTTTTTAGTTAGAAGCTTTTAAAGGTGGTTGCTAACAAGTGGCTAAATGAGACTACTAAACGTCATCACGACGAACACTAGTCCGCCTTTAGCTTAGTGGTGGTCACGTGAAGTCATGCGATCGCATTTATGCTTCAAAAATTAGAAAATTGGTCACTGGCTTTTTGTTGAGGGAACCCAGGGCGATGGTATCTTCTTGTTTGGCCTACAAAAATATGTTATCCCTGCACCACTCTAATGTAAATCAAATCTGATCAAACCACACCCTTACTGAACTTTGAGTGACAAACTCATCATAACTGACACAAAGGATGTTTTTTTCCATACTTTACCTTTGATCGTAGCTTATTTAGTCATGAATTTTAATCTTATAGACTAGAGAAATACTTCTATAATCTATATTTTTTATAATAACAATGTGAAAGGGATCACTCGTAGTGATGAACATACAGAGATTCATCACCTATATCTGCAGCTCCCCACAACTTTATGGAGCTTTATAACGAGTTTCAGCTCAACTTTTCTGTTTTGGTTTAAAGCTAAGCTACACTACATCATTTTGCACTAGTGGCAAAATCCAAAGAGCTCTTTTTGGCTGGACCGCAGAGGGCCAGCCCTACAGACGCAAAAGTCTGTCACTGAGTGAGTGAGTGAGTGAGTGAGTGACTGAGTGACTGAGTGATGAAGTTACAGGATTGGTCGGCCGGCTGTTGGAGCTTCCTCATTGGTCGTTGCTCTTTCAAAATGAAAAGGCGGAGAACAGTTCTGTGTTTACGTTTTCTGGGGAGCGTGTCAGCGGTTCAATGTAACATTACATGGCGCTGTTGTTGTGCATGTGCTATTGTTTATGTTCGTTTAAGTTACGTTATGTTGTGCCTCGTATTGTGTTACCGTACACATTTTCGCTTCGCTTTCCTCCATTTCCGCCATGAACTGACTATCTAGCAGCCACACGTCACTACTGCGATATGAACCCAAAATAAACAGACTGTGCTGTGATTTATTGCAATAAAACGGATCAAAATGATGCCGAAATAACATAATGATGTCGATTTGTAAAAAGACATAATTCATTATTTGTCAAGTCTGTCCGCAACACAACAAGCAAACAACTTTTAAAATGCTTGTTTTCTGAACGGAGTTCGGATCGATCAACGCCAAGCTATGCTAACACCAGCTACTCATTCAACACTCAACATAACGTCATCTAGGCATAAATACGGCAACGACGCTTTTGTAAACGGATCAAAGTGTGCCGAAATAACTACATAATGATGCTGATTAGTAAAAAGTCTGAATTCATACTTTGTCGGGTCTGTTACCATGACGACCAGCAAACAACTTTTAAAATGCTTGTTTTCTGAATGGAGTTCGGATCGATCAGCGCCCGGCTAATTAACACTACATCTAGGAATAAATACAGCAGCAACAACGTCAGTGATGACAGCGGAGATATCTCAACGCTGATAAACTTTCGCGAAGTATGTATATATTGAACACCACTTATATGATGAATGCTTTTGATACACATGCTTTAATAAAAAATTGAAATACTTTTAACCTTGCATACTGTATGTCATACTAATACCTTTTCACCTTGTATAAAATGTGTAATATACTGACTAGTAAATGTTACCATTTACTATTACTGAATGTCATTTGCTTCATTATAAGTTGGCTTTCAATCAAACATTAATATATAAGTGGAAAAAAACTGTTCATAAAACATTATAGACATGACCACTGACTATTTGTATAACAATTTAGCCACAAATTCACAGACTTGACCATATACGGTCCAGCCATATACTCGGTTTAGACCGAGTCTTGTTTTATATTAAAAGCAGATTTTAACTGGCGCAACATTTGAACTTTTCTGGGAAATGATGTAATGTTCAGAATGATAATTTTTTTTAAAATCAGTATGAGGTTTTGCATTTCAGTCACAAATGTAGGAAACGGAGGATGCTCTAAACATGAACATGAGTCAATGTTAACTGTTTGCCGAGAGCATTATCCTGCTGTATACTGTTAATACCCTATTGTATTGCAGGGTAAAGTTTCTGTGCATGTGTGTGTGTGCGTGTGTGCGTTTGTGCGCGTGTGCGTGTGTGTGTGTGTGTGTGTGTGTGTGTGTGTGTGTGTGTGTGTGTGCGTGTGCGCGTGCGCGTGTGTGTGTGTGTGTGTGTGTGTGTGTGTGTGCGCGTGTGTAAGAGACAGAGAGAAAGAGGAGAGAGCAGGATGTATATTATGGTAAATACCTGACTCAGCATAAGGGAAATACTCTGCCTCTAATGTCTAACCCCTCGACACCACTGTGCACTCCTTTAACTCCCTCGCTCTCCCTGTCTCTCTCTCACCCATACTATGGGTGTGTCTCTGTCTCCTTTATAATGTCAGCTTGTGTATTTCTTTCCACATTAAAAAAATCAGGAATGAAAACCCCACAACATGAGATTTCAAATAAATCCTACATCTATTAATAATATACAACAACTTCTAATATTACTGCAACAAATAATTAAAAAAAAATACAGACATGACAGAAGTATTATAACACGCTACACTAACATTAAGACTAATTTGAAGTCAGAAATCTAAATTTAGTATTTCTAGAAATAACAGAAGTCTGCAGGAAACACTTTTAATCTTGTCACATTACATCCTATTCTGTCCTATACATATATATGAGACTGTACTGCATGTGCAACACATTCACCTTGTTTGGGTTTTATTAATTCACGCCCTACTTTTCATTATTTTGTGTTTGCTGCTGCTACATAATCTGCTGTGCTGACACATTTCCCAACATGTTGCCACAATCACATGAAATATGCAAACGTGATCAAAGGCCCGAGCTTCGTTTAGCTCATTCAGCAAGTATCAATCTGATTCGCCCACTTGCCTTTTTAATTAGATGAATTTACTTCTCTGCACTGATTATTTGGTTTATTTAGCCTGACGTTGTGCTGAAGGGAGATATATTGAACTGAATCAAGCTTTGATGAGGCGTAATGGATCGAGAATGATTCGTAATTTTTTCAGAAACAACTGAAAGGGATTATTAGATGAAATAGTGTATACTGTCACCAATGTGCAGATGGTATTATAGCAAAATACTTCATAAAGCTTAGATTGCTCTTTGCACCTCAAACCTTAAATTTGCAAAAACAGACTATTAGAAAGCTGTTCTACCGACCACACACACTTTTGTTTTCTTAGAGAAATCACTTATTATTATTATTCAATATGAAAATGTCCAGTCATTACAAACAAGGTTATAATAGATTCTAATTATCAATTAGTTTTTATTTATAGTTTTGACTTTTCAATTTAATTTGAGTTTAGTTTTAGTTAGTTATTTTTTATACATTTAGTTTTACTGTAGATTTAGTTTGTTTTTGTTAGAGACAGGTATAATGTCTCACAAGTATGAAGCTACATGGCCATAATGTTTAATGTTTAATCTTCGTGCTACTTTAGCGGAGCAATTGCGGGATAGCGCCGTCTCCTGGAAGTCCGTTCAGTTTCCTGTGGTTCAATGTCACGAGACTTGACAGAAATTTATGCTGTCTCCTTTTTTCGGTACTGATATATAAGAGCTAAAAAAATAAAACTGAAACGCATTTACCTTCATTTTTAACAAGGCAATATCATTCCAGTTTAGTTTTAATTTTTCTTAAAGGATATAGTTTTTATTTAGTTTAGTTTCAACAATATTTTTCACTGCTTATTTTCGTTTTAGTTTTAGTTTTAGTTTACTATAATAACCTGGATTACAACCAACAATCAAAATAAAACACACCATGAATACAACGATTCCTGTCGATGAATGAGCAGTAGACCAGACTAACGAGGAGCATTGTTTTCCTTACTTGTTTACAGATAGCAATAGTGCTATAAATGCTTTCTTAATTTTTTGCAACTACTTTTTTTAAGACATATAAATAATTAATTAATTAACTTCACAGTTTTGGGAAAATACCGTTTCTCTTTCAGGAAATGTGTGGAAGCAACTGTGAAAAACTGTAATACATGCGCATGTTTTACACCTGATTATTCATGGGTGCCTTTTTATGCAAGTGTTGTATTGACATTCGTATGTCTCGTATATACACACACACATATACTAACTCCTATACAGTGTACATGCATTCCTCCCAGCAGGCTTTGTTTCTGACCCGTCTCTCTGCTTCAGAGCACAAACTCTAAAAATACCAACGCTAGGAGGAGAAGAGAAGACGTCTGAGCAGCACCTGTCTCTGCGAATGATAACCTGTGCAACGAAAAATGTAGAGAGACAGAGAAGCGCCAGCTAAAACTAATTACTTTGACCTAATGGATAAATGGGAGCGTGGCCGAGGACCTTGCCACACAGAGGCAGCGATGTTGGCTGAAAAACACACACATAAGGTCACATAATATTTGTACTTACTGCAATCCGTGACAGGTTGAGACGGCCACGAAGGAGTGAGGGATGTCTCTGACCTTCCCCTGATAGTAGCAGTGTTCTCCTCCCTGTGAGCAAAACACAAACACTCACAGATTAAAATCATGCACATGGCTTCCTCCTAAAATGCATCATACACTCAAACAGAGAGCGAAACATCCTACTCGCTGCTTTCATTAGCACGTTCCATCAGGAAATGAGTTCAGAGCGATCAATCACACAGAATTCACCAGAATATCTGGTGTAGATATGTGTGTGTGTGTGTGTGTGTGCTGTATGTTTATGAGTGTGTGTTTGTGTGGTACTTTGCACTTTGAGCTTAACACATTCACATCCAGCCATCTGTGTGTTAACCGCTGTGTGACTTCTCTGTCCTCCATCCCAACTTTTACCCACAAATGGAAGCCACAGCATCAGCCGCTTGTAAAAGTTTTTCCATCTCGGTCTCAACTCGCCGTCGACCACTCATACTCTGTCTAGCTATACGCGTTTGTGCATTTCTTCCCCTCTCTGCGAGCGTAAACACACATTTATTTTCTATAGACGTGTATGATGTCTAAGTGTCTAAGTGCTCTGCAGGCCATCTCTTCCTGGTCCATTTCTCGCTGCCTAACAGCCATTAGGCAGGAAGCCCGTCTCCCTGAGGAAACACAGCTTTTATCAGTGGATCAATTTCTGCTCTAAAGTCTGATGCTGTGAACAGCAACGCAACGCAACGCTACGTCCACTTCTACCTCCAACTCTCTCCGTGGACTTTATCCCGAACGGGTTTGTGTGAGGATGCATGTACGCGTTTGTTGTGGTTGTTAAAACTACATGACCAAAAGTACGTGAGATCCTGAACTACAGGCTTTATGATGAAATTTTCCACATGATTTTGGAACAGGAATTTGCTCCCAGTGAGCCACAAGAGCCTTACTGATGTTGTGCAATAAGGCCTGGTTTGCAGTCGGCGTTCCAATTTATCCCAGAAGTGTTGGGTTTGATATCAGGGCTCCTTGCAGGCCAGCCAAACACGGAAAACCACTTCTTTATGGACTTTTTCATGGACATATTGTCATGTTAAAACAGGAAAGTACCTTCTCCAAACTGTTGCCATAAAGTTGAAAGCACAGTGTCTAAATATTATTGTATGCTGTAGCATTAAGCTAAGATTTCCTTACAGGAATTTTTAGACATTTTGGGAAATTCGCTTTAAAGCCGAGAGTTAGATGAGACAATAAATACAACTCTCATGTTCGTGTGTTAAGTATGGAGGTGGAGCCAGCAGCCGGTTAGCTTAGCTTAGCATAGAGACTGGAAACAGCTAGCCTGCTCTGTCCAAGGGTAACAAAATGTGCCTTCCAGCCCATCTAATGCTCACTAATTCGATTAGTCGATCGACAGAAAAATAATCAGAAAACTATTTTGATTATCGATTAATCGTTAAAGAAATTTTTCATGCAGAAATGGCAGAAATTGCTGTTTTCAGCCTCTCAAATATGGAGATCTCCTGCTTTTCTCTGTTTTATATATGGTTTTGGACTGAAAAAATAAGACATTTAAAGGCATCACCTTGGACGTATAGAGAAACTGGGATGGACATATTTCACTATTTTTTTAGTGTGCAGGACTGGGAGGACATTTTATAAATCAAACAATTAAGCTTAAAAATAATCGGCAGATTTATCGACATTGAAAATAATCGTCAGTTGCAGCCCTACACTAATTAATACATTACATCTTATTTGGAATCTTCACTAAGAAGTTGCTAGACAAACAGTGGAAACCCCAGAAAGTTACTCTGTTGGAATGTCCTCCCAGTCCTGCACTTTGTTTTTGTGCGGATTAAACAAAACAGGCGGATTTGTTTACTTGTGAGCAGCTTTTTCCCAGCTGTTTATATACTTGATGCTAAACCGAGCAAAGCATCTCTGCGGCTTTATATTTACCGTGCAGGCAACTCTCAGCAAGAGAGTGAAAAAGTGTATTTCACAAAATGCCAAACTATTCCTTTAAGATTCCCCCTAATTAAAGAGATTAAAGAGCTATTTCAGGTTCACAAGAATTGGAATTATGCTGCATTCACATGGAAACAGGCAGACAGATAACACCTTCTGGACGGCACGGGAAAAACAAACAGTCCGACGAAATGGCAGGACAGCAAAACGAAAAACGTATGACGATGTGCTGCTATGGTGACAGAATAAAATATATTAAATAAAATTATTTTGTGTCTGCTATTTTATGTAATTATTCTAGTAATGCATGTAGCTATAAAATACAGTTTTCTCTTAATATTATATTGCAAACTTAAACAACTTTCTCCTTGTGTGAGGGAGCTCAGAACATCCGGCTGTAAATTCTGTCGAGGAGAACGGCAAAAAGTATTATTATATTAGTAAATATTTTAACTTTGGTCGACAATGCTGTCTACCGTTGCTGGTATTCTCTGCCAGCCTCACCTAATTTCGCCGTCCTGCTCTCGTCCACTAAAATGATATCTGATTTGCCGTCTACCGTCTGCCCGACTCCATGTGAATGCAGCATTACACACTTTACAGTTTGTGCTTAGAGAGCTAATGTAGTAAAAAGAGGTCCTCATAAATGTACAGTAATACAAATGTGTGATGAACTCATCATTGATGGAGTGAAATTGCATCAGTCATGCTGAGATTTTTGTTGTTGTTTTTCTCTCAGGCCCGATATGTCACTCTTAGCTATAATGTGTCTCTTTATTTCCACATCCAAGCTGGCCAGAGCTGACATTAAGACCGAAGCATTAAGAGTTAAGAGTTAACAGCAGTGCACTGTTGGCAAAAGAGGGAACATAGATTGAATATACAGACAGAGAGATGAAACGTATGAATGGGCTGCGACAAAAGAAGTTGTATAAGTTAGGTAGATAAACCTAAATGGAGCTACGGATGAAGAGAGAGAGAGAGGTTGGGTAAAGAGACGTAGAGCGAGTGTGAGATGAAGAGACGGTGAGGGCTATTTATAAGTGGTGCTGTGCTCTACTATCCCAGCGTCTCTCCTCCTCCCCCCGTCGCCCTGAACCTTCTGCTCCACTTCTCATCAAAGCAAGAAACACCCAAAACCCAGCACCGTGGGTACATCCTCAGTGTGTTTGTGTGTGTGTGTGTGTGTGTGTGTGTGTGTGTGTGTGTGTGTGTGTGTGTGTGTGTGTGTGTGTGTGTGTGTGTGTGTGTGTGTGTGTGTGTGTGTGTGTGTCTTATCTGTGATCTCCTTAGACTCCTGTAAGAGTAATTAATCATCTAATCTGGACAACACAATGCACAATGAAAAGGTTGAGGTCGGACAGTTGGTAAACAAGTAGGACACTCTGCCCTCTGAATGTCAGTGAAAGTTTGGCAATTAGATAATGAAGAGGAATAAAGAGATTACACAAACATATATCATATTTTACTATTCACGAGACAGAAAGTGCGTATGTGGAGTTTATTTGTGCACGTATTCACGCTTGATGTACCACTTTAATACACGGGGCTGCATGACAGTGAAACAATAAACATTTTTCAGCTGTCAGAGGTTTTATCGTACTATTTAAAGAGATACTGACGTACGCTATCAGTGCTTTTGTAACATCTCTGGGTGTATCAGGTCATTGTGACACTGCTGAGGATTAATGAGCAGGACTGCTGATGAGAGTTTCCCTATTATGGCCAATAGACTCCATAAACAAACACTTTGTAAAAACCCAATTATTATCACCATCGTCATATCCTTAAGAGATGTAATCTATCCAATGTGGAAAGTTTTAAACAGTATATGGTGTTTCTATAGGTTGATTCCAACTTATTCTCACTGTCTGATACTTGGTTATATTGTTTGATTAAAATTGTTAGGACAAAGGGTTGTGATCAATTTCTTTATATTTATATTTACTATATTTAACTTTTCTATGTATAATGAATGCTATGCTATACTACAACTAAACTCTGTCGTTTAAAAAAAACTAAATAATAATTTCCTTTAAGTCCAGGGGTTGACCTGTGTGGTAACTGGTTGCGGTATCTCTGTGTTCTGAAGTGTGTTGCGTTTGTTTGTATTTCTGATTATTTTTTTTATTATTGTTTTTTCCCTGTATGCGCTTTGCACTGGTAGTGTATCTTATGGATGTTTTTGTAAAGAACTTTGTAACCAGTGTTTAAAAAGGCGCTATATATGGCAACCTTTCATTACATATCTGCTTGAGCAGCTATGAGATTAGTGGTTTGTTTTCATCATTTGCTATAGAATTTGTTTACTCTTAAACGGCCACGCACACATACAAACACACACCTCGTCTATTGTTGTTTTATCGTTGTTTTTTCATGTCTGTTTTTTTGTATTATTAGTATTATTATTATTATATGGCAATTATCTTATTATACTTAATTTTGTTTGTCTGTTTGTTTCCCTAACAAAAAAAAAGATGAAAAATGTTTACCTGTACTTATGTACACAAAATATGTTTTAGATGTGCCTCTTGTTCTTTCCACTATTTAAAACAGAAAGCGTGGCAACGGAGTTTGCAGACAGTACATTCTGGATATTCATATATAAGGTGAATTAATTACAAGTGACTATGTCACACAATGTGTAGTGTAATAATTTGGATCATTCTCTGTAAAGTATCTAATATCTCTCTAATCTGCTGCTTAGCTGGATAAATCCTGGACATTATGATCCCCCCACTTATGTGATATAACATGTCGGCTCAGTGGGTGCCCTGTAACTGAAGTCCAGATTTCAGAGGATTATCCCAGCAATCTTAATTTCATTTCAGTTAAAGGTTTAGGCCACTTTGGTACTCTGAATCTAAGCTGAACAAAGACTGGGTGGTAGGATGGGCAGTGATTTCTGTTTGTGTGTGCAAAGCAAAACATTGATTAACCAATAAAAGGCTCAGGGAGGGAGAAGAACCTGTGGGGTCTGCAGGAAATTGCAGCCGTACAACTCACAGCTGGGAACAAATATTCAGTGGAGTCGATTCAGCATCACAGCGTGGTCCATCTCTAACCTTAGTAGACTTAACCCTGCTACATTATACACCTGGTACTAACGTGTGATCTGTATATGGATACGTCATCTTGATACATCAGTATTTTATATTTACACCTGGTATTAATAAAGGTTCTTGTTTTCTCAATTCTGCCTGCATTGTGATTGAATCACTAGATGCATATTAGGCAGGTGGACTTGTCAACAAACATGGTGCATCCCAAGTCAGTGGAAGTGATGCAGCTGTATGGGCTCTACTTATTCAGCCCGGTCGCATGAAAAGGATGTATGAATGACGAGATAAAGACATTTAGCGTACAATAAGAACCCAGTGGAGAGCTGTGCCGCCCGACTATAGGAGGAAGCCCTACCCTTTGCATGGGGCATTGCACGAAAAAAACGAGCACTGTGCTCAAAGTTCAAATTATTTCAACTTCGACGGTCGTGTCTAGAAGGTAACCCCCAAGTTGTGAATCTCCCGCGAGATGGCTATGATAAGGAATTGACCTCGAATGGTTAAGGTTAAGACAACTTTGACCTTGGTTGCAGTTGACCTTTCAAAGTGCAACCAAAGAGATAATAGCTGCAGTTGTTGTTGCCTAGAAACAGTGAATGACGTTCCTTGCGCATTTTTTGATGACATATTATACCTGCACTGCGCTTGGCCTCTGCAAGGCTCTGCGTCCTACCTCGCGGTGAGCAAAGAACAAATTTCTTATCATGTGAAGGCAGCTTTGAGCTGCTAAATGCTCCAGTATGTTTGTTCACCAGCTAGTTGCTAACTTTGTCTGTCTGTTGTTTCGTACTGAGCAGGTAATGTGCGGTCTGTTTAAACCACCTCCAGGCGTGGTTTGTCTGATCCAACAGCATTTAGAATGCAATGTGTTCTGCATGCATTTACAGCTCGTGTTAAATGCTATTATCCTTATCCACATGACCAGATACAAATTGCATCGTGGTAATACCAGGGGTAATCATAAGAACACTGAAGCTTTCATTCTAACTGCAAATAGTCTAATAAAGAAAGTGTGAGTGAGCATGAGGGGAGATGATTTGCAGAATCTTACATTGGTGACGACAGTCTTCCCTTTTTCTGACAAATGCCTCTCCACGTACCCCGAAGACAGCAGATCACTGGGAACAGAGAGGAGAGCAAAAAAGAGAATTAAAGTTAGAAAATGTGTGATTTTCATTCAAGTGTCACTCAGATATGCAGGCGAGCTTGTATTTTATAGGAAGATTATATTCAGGCTTGGCAGCACAGTGCTTCAGAGCATCAGCCCGGCTAATTATGACCAGCGTACGGGGACAAGGCTATTTCCAGCACACAAACTCACACAAACATAATTATACAAATCCAGCCTTCTAGCAAATGTCTGGTGTGTGTGTGTGTGTGTCTGTGTGTGTGACTATCCAAGGAATGAAGGACAAGTGAAGGTCAGTAAGTAGTAAAAGAAGTGACACAGGCAGAATGGGAAAGAGGCAGGAAATAAATTGAGAGAGCAAGGAAGAGAAAGATTGGCATAAATAAGAGGAAATCAGTCCGTGTGTGCTTTCTCAGCAGAGCTGGACCCAAGAATCCCAACGGAGGTACACACTGCAGGCCCAATCTGAGACAGAGATGTATGAGCTATAGTGCACATAAAGCCACACACACACACACACACACAGGAATGCGGTATATGAATGGGGATTTGTCCCTTCTTCAGCCTTTTTAAAAAAATATATAATACAGTTAAAGTTTTTAGCCTCTTAACTCACAATTAGATGACCTGAGCATGGACACACACTCACACACACACACACATAAACACAAAGCAGTGTAGGAGTGGGCTTTTATTTCTCTATATTTACATTCAGTGAGCGGTGCCAGAGCCAACAGTAATCTGAGGCTTGTATACACACAAATACAAAGACACACACACACACACAACGCAAACGCTAAGAACAATAAAACCAACCTTGCACCAGAAGAGAGCAGTATAAAAATCAAACAGTACAATCAGCATAACAAACTCATTTTATCAGATTAAACTTTAGTATACAGTTGCTGAATCAGCGGCCTTGAAATACTTTCCAAAACAACTAAATCACTGGCAAGACTGTTTATCAGTCAGCGTACAGGTATTGACATAAAAATGTGCAACCGAAACAGTATGCGCTATGCGGTCTATCTGAACAGCCCACTAGCCGCACTGAACCAGAGAGCCATCAATCAACTCCAACTTCCTGTCAACATCCAGACATCGACGAGTAGGTGGGATGAATTTTCACCTTGTTCACCCACCAAACAAACCACCAGCCTCTTTTTCAGTGTCACATAAGCAGTTTGAGGTTACAATGACGGAGGGAAAATGTGATGTCACTGCATTAATTAGGTGTGCCCCACTGGCTAGCTAATCGTCGCTGCTCTGCACTACGCTCGCTGATAACGCTGTCCCGACCCACGACATTGTCACAGAAGCGTAACGCCCACCCTCCGTGAATAATGTTGTGGGAATATTCCTTATTTCATGGGCTATTTTGGGATTTATACTACAAACTTATAAAAAAAAGAAATTTAAAAACAAAGCATTCGAATAGTAATTTGGAGATCAAATATCATGGCAACGATCGAAGCTTCGAAGCATTCGGGTCAGCCCTAAAACTAATAGTAAATAAATAAATAAAACTAATAATAAATTATTTAAAAACAAAGAAAACAGCCATGTTTAGCGCTTGAACTTTGTTTCATTATTTTTTCGATAACCCTCCTATTTACAATTAATATACCAGGAGATGGCATCTTAAATTTTAGTTGTGTTGATAGGATTCACTGATGAAAACAAAAGAGAAATTTAGAGACTCGTTCAACACAGAACTTTTAATAAATGCTTAACTAATTAGTTGATCCAAAGAAAATAAATCAGCAAATGTTTTATTAGGTTTAATCGTTTAAGTCCTATTTCAAGCAAATATGACAAACAGTTGATTGTTCAAGGCTCTTAATAATAACAATGTACTGCTTACATTACTGTAAACTGAAATTGTTGGGGTTTTGAACAGCTGCTGGACAAAACACAACGATTTTGTTATCTTTGGACAGAGCCAGGCTAGCTGTTTCCCCCGTTTCCAGTCTTTATGCTGAGCTAAGCTAAGCTAAGCTAAGCTAACAAGCTGCAGACATGAGAGTGGGATCAATCTTCCCATCAAACTCTCTGCAAGAAAGCAAATAAAGGTATTTCCAAAAATGTTGACATGTTGATTTTTGTAAAAATTTGATAATGCAGCTTAAAGATGTCCAATTTATAAGTCTGTTTTGGCATAAATCAGCTCGAGGTATTAATAGATTCTTTTATATCCACCATTTCAAAAACAGTGATATCTTTGACAAAAGGACAGTGTTGAAAGCAAAGAAAAATCAGTTACTGTAATGAGTCATCGCCGATGGTAGGAAATTGTCTTGCTTTTGAAGGCAGACACATCGTGCGTTTTTCAAATACTATCTGAGCTTTCTGTCAGAAATTTAAAGTTTTCCAAAGATGATATACCGTATATTATTCGAATGAACCCCCTGACATCAGCGCGCACACACACACGCACAGGAGGCTGCTTTCTAAGTTGACTAATGGGCAGTTTGCTACAGCAATAAAAAACATGCAGCGAAAGAGGAGAGAGAGAGGGAGGTAAAATGGAAAGAGGGAGAGAATGGCCGTCAAGGGGGGAATAATGAGACAGAGGAAAGGAAAGAGACGGTGAGAGTTAAAATAAGGGGGCACAAGGTGTGAATAAAGAGATCAAGGCCCTAACACATGTCTCATCATGCACTCTCTCCTGGAACAAAACCCTGTGTGTGTAAAACAGGCAACCCCCATTGTACACACTTCACACCTCAGACATCCAACAACATCCTACAAATGAAATGTGCCACGACTCTTGAGACGCAAGTAACATTTTATATCAGCATTTTGCATCAAAAAGAACCGCCGTCAAAATATTCACACGCTCCTCTGATGAAGACGTTCGCTGTGTGTGCATGAGAGTCCCTAGGTCACTGGCGCGCGCTGTTAGCCTTTGTTCTGCTGGGATGTGTGTTTAAGATTCAGAGCTTGTGATCTTTATCCGGCCCCACGCTGAGCCCAGACAGGGGGAGCAGGCGAGGAGCATACTGAGGCAGCAAGGCAGACACACGGAGCTCTAATGGAGGACGCCGATAACAGATTTCAGCTTTCATCGTTACAGGATTTAAATAATTTATTTGACAGACAAAGACGCAAACTCAGCCTCGACCCCATCCCCCACACAAATGTAGAGACACACAGCCCCCCCCTCCCCTCTACGTGTTAAATGCCTACTCACGTGTATAAATGTATAACCGACCGCTTTGCCTCTTTGTAGCTTCATGACAGAATGACAGGGATGCAAACAGACTTACTCTCGTGCGCTGTTTGCATGTGATCCATCTCTCTGTGGACATAAATGCTGCAAACTTTCAACATAAATGATGATCAGAGGGAGGCGTTTTGTAAAACGAAGCTGAAGATTTCATTAACAAGAGTAAACAGGGGGGAAAAAAAAGGGATGAGGGAATCAGAAGCAGTTCATAAATGTAATAACTTATCACATCATTACACCATTCGCGAGCTTATGTAACATATTTAGGGTGGCACAAGTGGTCTCATGTCAGACATATTTGTGTGGCATCTGGCACCTAAAGGTGTCTGTGCAGACCAGATGTGTGACGGAGGGAACAGCACCCACATCTCCTGCTTCATTCAGTGTCTGTTACTCTCATTATCTCAGCTCATTGCTTTTCTAAATAGTCTGCTCGTCCTCCGCTGTACTAGAGGACAGTTTTCTTGGCTGCGTCTCCGCGGCAACATCTGTTTGAGAGCTGCCGTCCAGCTGTCAATCAGGCCTGGAGGAGATTTCAGAGGTGGATCCGCAGAAATCCACTTTCAGCTGAAAACATTTCATAGCCAATCTAGAGCAGCTATTTACATAGTAATCACATCCCTCTCTCGCTTTCACTACACTTTAACGTCAGTCAGCCCCCCCCCACACACACACACACACACACACAAATCAAAGAGCACTGACGCTGCTTCAGCTGGGAAAATGTTGCTCTGAAAAGACTTATTCAACTTTACTAAGCGGGTCTTCAGGAGGTAAGAACTGACTGAAGCAGTGAGAAACAACGAGCGCACTGAGTCCGTCTGGCTGTCAGTCACGTCAAACTTCCGCCTTCCCTTTTAAAGCATTTCGTTGCGAGTTGCTGTGGGCGAAGACGTCTGCTGTGGCAACCCGTGTTCGATCTCCCGAGGTGAATCATGCACACAAACACACGCACACACCAACCAAGTTTCCATGTGGTCTAAAATTCCTCTCACGATCTGTGTCGCCAGGCACCGGCGTGACACTGGGATGAAAAACAGCACATAAAGGACAGATTGGCAGGACTAATGTTTAAGTGTGTGTGTGAGTGCTTGTGTGTGTGTGTGTGTGTGTGTGTGTGTGTGTGCGTGCGTGTGCGTGTGTGTGTGTGAGAGAGCGGATTGGCACAAGTGTTGGGGTAGCAGGCTTTTCATTGCTTTCACACAGGCCAATCTAGCTGCTTTCAAAGACTCTTCTTAATACGCCCAAAACACACAAACATAAGCACAAGTTTAAAAAAAATAAGGAAGCAAATTTGATCAGATGCGTCCATGCGTTAAGTCCACACACATCAGCGCATAAGCACTGTAGTCATCAAATGGACTTCTGCTCCATATATGGATTTCTTTCCATTTAACCCGGTAATAAAAAAAGGGCACCGGCGCACAAAGGACTGAGCATGTGCTGTGTCAGGCGTCCGTAATGAGGATGGGGGGAGTGCTGAGGAAAGAGACCGAAGAAGTGCACCAGAGAAAACATGAGGGGGGGGTGGGGGGTTGCAGCAAGATGGAAAGGTGGATAAGGGAAATAAAGATGTGAAAAGGAGAGAAGAGAGGGGGGGTGGAGGTTTCTCTTTGGGGAAAGCTGCAGCTGCTTTCACCTGCCTATACCACCACCCCCTTCTCTAGCCTCAGCCTCAGCCTCCCTCCCACTGAGGCCTCATTAAAGGTCTCCAGGCTATAATTCATTCACTCTCCAATCACTTATCAGACATGCAATTCCACCGGCACACTCACTGGGATCCCTCCTCTTATTGCACAGGGAATACTGACGCTCACAAACAAGAAATGTTGATGCTAAATAGAACAAAAACGAGGAAGAATGAAGCAGAAAGATTATGTTCCCGCTCTTCGGGTCTACAGCACGCAACATACAAGCTAAATAGAGTTGACTCCTGAATTATGCAGTGGCCGGGGATGTTGTGGGCACGAAGGAGAACATGCTGATCTATATCTGTGACAACATGTGAATTGTTAGCGAACTCCACGCCATGTAAACAAGGTCAACAGAGACAGACTTCTGGAGCCCTGTACACTTGGGACCAAGTAATCATGACTTGTTTACTTTTTTGTTCAGCTGATAAGATTATTCTTTTGTTATGCCTTAACATCATTATGTGCATGTTTGTGGGTAAATTTGGTCTCCATCTATCCACCGACTCCATCAGACTTTGCGCAGCGGTTAAACAGTTAATCTGCTGACAGTAAATTATCGTTTCGATTGATTTTTATTCAGCATGACAGAGGAAAAGGGAGTAATCTATAAGAGACAATAGTCTTTAGAGAGGCATTAGTATCTTTTCCTGCTGAGAGAACAACAGTGTTTCCTTCTGTCCCCGTCCTCAGCGAGAGTATGCTCCTGGATCTCTCTTTGTCTCCACTAATCCTCCACACTGAGTCGAGACGGCTCGACAGAAAAGAGAGGGGGAACAGAGGGGGAGGAAATAAAGGAATATAAGGAGATGGGGAGAAGGAAGCTGGAGATGGAGCATAAAAGAGAAGACCAGTAATTCAACGCTTGACATCCTGCAAAGCCTACAAACACGAACCCTTCACATTTTTAAGGATGGTGATGTCCACCACTTTTGTCTATATTATCTGTATTATCTGTATTTATGGATTGCCATAACATTTTGTGCATCATTGTGGCCAGATGATGAACATTAATGACTTTGGTGATCCCCTGACTTTTCCTCTAACACCACCACAAGGTTTGCAATTGTGGTTTTGCGTGCAACGCCTCAGCAGCTATTGGCAGCAGTTTTTGGTTGCTATTGTTTTTCCTCCTGTTCGGCCCTGGAGAAATCTCATCCTGACATAATCCCACTGTAATTGATGGTGGTGGATGGCAGTCACAGAAGAAAACTCCTTCAAAGTTTGTTGATGTTTGTCGCGTTTGTGCCGAAACATATTCATCGGTTAAAAGCAAACACAATCAGGGGTGCCCCGGTAGCTCACATGGTAGAGCGGGCACCCTACGTACCAAAAGGCTGAGTCCCTGCCGCAACAGCTCGGGCTTCGAATCCTTTGCTGCATGTCATCCCCTCTCTCTCTCCCCCTTTCATGACAATCACTATCTCTGTCAAATAAAGGGAAAAGCCGAAAAAATTATCTTAAAAAAAATAACAACAAAAAAACGGTCATGTCTAGAAGGTAAACCACAAGTTGTGAAAACTCTTGCGAGACTCACTCCCGGACGAACTATCTCAACCTCAACTATTCAAGGTCAATGCCTGACCTCAACCATTTTGCGAGAGTTTCGACTGAAGCCTCATGTAAACTTTGGCTGATCTCTCAATGGGCAGTATGAACACGAGGAATTTTGCAGCGACCAAAAACTGCTTCAATATATATGTGAGTTTTGTTTTACGACAGATTTGAAAAATGTGAACCTGTCCTTTAATCTAAACTGTTCTCAAAAATGCCTAAAGAACTCCTGCAGGGCCTCTGAAGTGCGACACGTCTTTAAGAACACAACACAAACATATATTTACATGCTGTAACTGCAAACATCCATACTGCTATTTGTTCTTCTAAAGTAACCCTGCTCACCTCCAGAAAATTAATCTGTATCCACCTTCCTGACGCACTCACTCCCTTATATTACCAGGACATACTGTATATACACAGTCCTGGATGTGACGCTGAGCCAAACACTATCTGTAATATACTGTTTGTGAGCACTGAGTTTTCACTCACAAACATAATTCCCAATGTGAAAACTAAATCTATCTGCTAAAGTGTGTGCATGTGCATGTGTGTGTGTGATCAGATGACACACAGATCAGAGAGAGAAGTCCTGCCGGAGGCGAGAAGAGCAGAAGAAAGTAGGAGATAGGGATGGGGAGAGGAGAGAAGGAGAGGAAGCGGGGACTTTTTCTTTTTAGGGTACTCCTTTCAAGTACCTCCCTCGAGCATGCACACACACTAACACAAACACACACTCCACTCTATCTCTCCCTATCTCCTGCACTTACTCAACCCACCCACCAAGACTCAAGGGTGCATGAAGGACATCCACACATCCCTCTCTCTCTGTCCTCTTCTTTCTCTTCATCCTTAACTATTTCCCTCTCTCTCTCCCTCTCTCTCTCCCTCTCCCTCTCTCTCACACACACACACACACTCCCCTCTCTGTGTTTTTCTCATTAAGTCCGCAGTAAATCCGATCACGCCTCTCTGCAATAAATTACAGACCTGGGAACGGAGGAGGAGAGACAGAGACGGAGGTAGAGAAGGAGGAGGAGAGTGGAGTTGGGGTGTAGCAATGTCAGGATGCAGGCAGCGAGACACGGGTGGATGATAAATGATCTTGGAATGGGACATGAGAGAGAGTTAAATCACATACACGTGGAGATGCAAGGCTGCATGCACATGTACGTACAAGCGACGCACGCATAAATGCACACATGCACGCACGCACACACAGCACAGGAACACACCGATAACACCACAGCATCGGCACCTTTCACGGTCCAAGGCGGCCGGACGCCTGCACACATTTTAGGGATCGAATGGCCAAAGTCCGACTCAAGGTCGTGAAGTTAACACGGACATGACTATCTGAACGGCATTTTGATGCACTTATTTGTCCTGCAAGTGAACAAGAGATTATTGTTGAGTAAAAAATACTTTTATAAACCAGCGACTCAAAAACTAGTAGGATGGGATGTTTTGGTCGTCAGGGTTCCACTCATCTTGTGCAAAGACGACACTGTTATATGACATTTAGAGCACTTGCAAGGCTTGGGTGGGCAAGCTGAATCATCGATACAAACAATGAGCAAGATGTTAGAAAATATCGGGTTCTTTGATACTAGAAACGTATATAATATAATTAAATAATAATAAAAACATCATGCTAATGCACTGTTGCAACACACAGTAAGTTAGTTGAGCTAGCTGCTTGCTTGTAAATTAGTTAAAGGACTCTTTAAATCCGATATCTGAGGCGTGTGTCGTAACGTTAGGTCATAAGACCTCTTCAAAAGATAAACCGGAAATAACATATTAAAAAAATGGGTGGGTCGCCTAACGTCAATACCAGGGTGTATGAGAGTAACATTAATATGAAGTTTGGCCATTTCTACCTCAAGTAGGATGTCTTATTAAAGGTACCCTGTTGGGTTTTTTACCACTAGTAGAGCTACGGAGCTGCACGTGTACACGTGCAAGCATGCAGGCGAGACAAACAGTCCTGACGCCGTTTTCACACTTTAGTTGATCTTTAGTTGACGGCAGTAACACACAAAGAAATATAAATGTGCCGAAAAAGGAAAGGAAGAAGACTGTTAGCTAGCAAACATGGATGTAACAATCCATAATTTAAAATATTCTTTAACGCTTTGAACTCTGCAATAGAAATGGTCCGCAAGTGCCTACATTGGTATTTTTGCTTATTGTAATTTCTTGGAGGATCTTCAAATGCTTCATATCCCTAAAATCTGAACAACCTAAGCCTAAAGGTTATATAGTCAATAAGCCACAATAATTGATAAAAGTATTGAAATTGTGTCATAAATAAAATAAAAAAATCTGACATTTTTTTTTCATAAAATGTTACTAAATACACATACAAAACATATCGATCCAAAAAAAATTCTGTATGTAGAAACATGAACAAAATACGTTTTAACACTCCATAAGTTATTTGAACTATGCACATTGTTTACTTTTTGAGATATGCACATTTTTATGAGCAGATGACGAGCATTTTATGAGCTTGGCCGCCTGCGGGAGGTCCGTATTTAAAGGATTAAATATCAGCTTTGCAATTGTTATATTAGGACAAAAATGCTTTTTTCAAAAACATGTTTGTCAAGCCTCAAGGATACACACAATGCATTTTGATGAATAACAATGCGTGGAAACATAACTTTGTTTGCAAAAAAGTTTGACACCTAGAGTGATTCTTTCTGTGAACTCAAATAAGCAAGAGGCATACTGACAGATTACACGTGTGGTCACGACCGCTGTGTCATAGAGAATACACCGTCAGTTATCAAGGCAGCAGCTTGGTGTAATCAAAGGCGATCCAAAACTTAACTTCACCAACAAGTGTGAGTGAAATTAAAGAAACAGAGATGAGTAATTTGTAGGGATACTGCACGATATCGGGCTTATGAATTTATTACGTATTATTCCGATAATGAAATTTTGGTGGATAAATTATCGGCCGATAATACGAAACCAAATTGCTTTCATTGACAAACAAGCGCAGCATCTATTCACTCTGATACAGTAGGTGGTGGTACGCACCTTTAAAGTTGGTTTGCGATTCGCCAATAAACACAGAAAAGAAGAACAAGCGTTAGAGTTAAACATGTCGTCGCTGGAGAGAACGTTTTTCACAGTTTCGGAAGACCACACGATTGCAATTTGCAATACAAGCTTTTTATGTACTTTACTAGAAAAAATAAATGAACATTCGAAGAGTCAGAACTGCTCTTTGTTTTTGCTGTGTTAACAATAGGGATGCCAGTTAGATGCGGTTAGGTCAGAGCTAAAGAACATTTGATCATCCATCCTTTGCTCACTACACTTAGCCTTTCTTACCCTCCGGTGTGCATAAACTACAAGTTATGAACTTCTTTTTAAAACACAAAAAAATAGGAAATCATCAGTTATCAGCCACGAGAAACAGGTAATTATCGGTCATAGGTATCGGCTGAAAAAAAATCCATCTGTGTTTTGCCCAAATCTCTTTGTTTTCCTCCTCTTACGTATTGATCCTCCCCTTATCCATCTGAGCCTCATCTCTTTCGATCCTGTCTTGTTATCACTAATTAAGACAACACTTTACGGGCCTCTTCTGCACCTGAGGCCCAATGAGACGACACACACAAAGACTCAGCAGCAGCTTTTTACATCATATTGACGACTGCGGTGGTTGAAACAGCCCTCTTCACACACACACACATTCCTGCCCATGCACAGACGCACCAACACATGCGCACATTCATCAAACCACTGATCCATGGGATGTTTGGTTAGCTTCTTGCCTAACATAGGCAGTAAGAGGGACACCCATGGTTATATCCCTGCTCTATCCCCTCCCCACTAACGCCGTCATCCGCTGGTGCACACACACACACACCTCCCTTCACAAAGATGAATAATGTGTTATAATAGCGTTGCCTCCAACTGACCCTCAGCATTTGCATAAAGTATTTGAGTGCATGCAGGGAAAAGCTGACACGACATAGTAGTAGAAATAATAATACACTGTCTGTCAGTGTCAACATCGCACATGAGGAGAGGGAGAAGCCCTCGTCTCTTTATGCTGCTGCAGGCGATTATTTTCGTAGCACTGAAGAGGTTATGAAACTCTGTGGTCCCAGTTGGACCTGTCCACCTGTTCTTCTCTCTGTCTGCACTCACATATTGTCATACATACATACATACATACATAACCTTCATACTGTATGAATACAAAATCACATAGACACGTCCCCTCTGCTCACTCCCTCACTATTTCTTTAGCACAGTCAAGCTACTGCCTTTTCCAGCTTGTTATTGTTTGTTATCAGAAACTATGTTGTTGAATATATATAAATATATTGTCAATACATGTGATAGAAAAATAGCTTTTCTAATTAATGTGATGAAAATATAGGTGATAGGAACTAGCCCGGTCAATGTTTTGTTACAACAACACAATGAGTTAGGGCTGGGCAATAATTCAGTATTATCATTTAATTAACTTTCATTTGAATTGTATGGTCACGATGGGAACACATATCATGTTATACTGTTGCAAAAACAAGCGAGTTGTAATTTAAAAATGACTGATGTTTATAAAAATTTTGGGGGACAACATCAATTTGATTATTTCATATAGAAGTTTGCATGCATTTTCCATATTGCACCTAACGATCATTTTCATTACTAAACTCTTCTATATCGTTTTTTCAATGAATTCAATTATTATTCAATTATTTGGTCTGTAAAATATCGGAAAACTGTGCAAAAAATGCCCCACGTTGACGTATTCAATTTGCTTATTTTGTCCGACCAACAGTCCAAAACCCAAAGATATTCAGTTTACGATCATAGAAAACAACAGAAACATCAATTCTTCAGAACCAGAATTTTTTGGGGGGCATTTTTGCTTGAAAAATTACTTAAACAGTTAATTGATTATCAAAATTATCTTTCTATCTATTTTTTATATAATCTAGCAATATGAAGAAAATATTCTTACAATTATTGTGATATTGAATGTATCGCCCCACCCTACACTTAGTGGTATGACTTCTGATGGATGAGCAAAAAACAAACTTATCGAATCACTTACAACATACAGTATATATATATATAGTTTCCCTACTGTACTAATCAACTTTTCTGTACCAGTGCATAAAAGTGTGTGTGTGTGTGTATGTGCATGAGTATACTGTACTTTTGTGGAAAGGCAGTTATATGTAACACTGTGCACGTGCATCATCTGAATGTTTCCCTTTCAACTCATGATGGACAAGCCGGAAACCATTACACACAAACACACGTACACACACACACACACACGGGGGTGCACACTCGTCTTTAATCTTAAAGCACCATCTATTATTCAGCGAGAGCAGGTGGGAGGGGCGGGGTAAAGGGGTAGTAGGGGCATGGCTGAATGGAGAGTGGGGGCAATCAAGGGTGGAGACGTGTGTGTGTGTGTGTGTGTGTGTGTGTGTGTGTGTGTGTGTGTGTGTGTGTGTGTGTGTGTGTGTGTGTGTTATGGGGTTGAGGATGATTAAAAAGAGGCAACCCCCCATCCTGTGCACATTTTCAGCTCACTCTAGTCCCATGAATGGTAAAATGTAGCCGGCTGCTGTGATGAAGGAGTAAGAGGAAGACAAAGACAGAGGGAGAATAAAGACCCCATGACCCACCAACCCCCTCCTGACTTCCTCTCTATAGACTGTCACACTTCACATGGGTGACTCGTGTCAGTATGACATTTTGCTACTGAGAGAGCCAACGACTACATGTTAATATACTTGATTATTCTCACCAGACGGGACACTCCTTTTGACCAATTTCTTATCTAAAAAAATGTCTCTGTGCAGGTTCTGTGATAGGATAGCAACCTCTCAAGGGTTTACCCTGCCTCTTGTGCAGTGCATGCTGGGATAGGCAGCCTGCATGACCCTGAACAGGATAATTGTGGATGGATGGATGGATGGATGGATGGATGGATGGATGGACTAAAAATAAAATATAAGCACATATATGGAGGGTTAAAAATTGAATGTCTGTTAGCATGTGAAAATATTTTTTGTAAAATGAATACTGTCATTTAATAGCAGGTGAAAATATAACAAGGCGTATGGTCTTCAGCCATGCTGGCTGCTCTGTGAGGCTATAAATGCTAACATTAGCATACTAACACACTCATGCTAGGCAGGTATAATGTTTACTATGTTCACCATCTTAGTGTAGCATGTTAGCATGCTAATATTTGCTAATTAGCAATAAAGGCAAAGTACAACTGAGGTTGATGAGAATGTCTTTAGTTTTTCAAGTATTGAATAAACTGACATTTTCATGATGGCACTAAAGGGAAAAGTCACCAAATCAGTAGGATTCATCCTCCAGAAACCATGAATGTCTGTACAAAATGTCATGGTAATCCATCTCATAGTTATGGAGCGTCCGACAGACATTGCCATCCACAGAGCTGCTAGCATTGCTAAAAAATTGTGGGGGACAACACAAACCACGTAAAATCTCCACATCTGAGATTAACAACTAAAATGTGTCCAAAAAGCACAAGATATATGACTTCATAACAAAACGCCTACACTCCTATTATTCACAGTCTATGGCTAAACATTAACTCGAGGCAAAGACTCAGAGAAGGCTGCTCAGAGAGGATGATCATAATGATAATACGCACTGTAGCACTAGAGACACAGCTGACAACTAAAGCTGAAAAACACACTCTTGCTCATGGCAACAATTAAACACAAACAAATGCACCGCAGCAGAGACAGTCATTGATCAAAATGAGAGAACTAGGTTTTCGTTACCGGAGGCCAAAAGAAACAAATGTTGGCCCATTCAGCTAAAATACCTCCCACTCCTGCACCCACACACACGCATCAACTGGGTTTAATTTGTCTGGCATGAAAGCTATCTGTAAACAAAATCAGTGTGGCTGTCAAGCGGGGGATCACAGAGGAGTGTGCTAGAGGACGTCGATGATGAGAGAGGAGGGCGGCAGGGGGAGGAATCTGGGGTGTACTCATTCAGACACAGAGGGAAACCGGAGGGCTGCCCCCGGGAGGGACGGAAAACTAGAAGCCACAAAACAAAACATTCCCACAATTTAAACTATATCAATCACAATATACACAGGGCTACAACTAACTACTAATTATTTTTATTATCAATTAATCTGTTGAATTTTTTGTTCGATTTAATCTAATTTCTCAGAGCCGAAACTTTCTTGTTTTGTCCTACAACAGTCCAAAACTCAAAGATGGAAGCTGGAACTAGGAAATGTTTGATATTTTTGTTTGAAAAACAACAAACAAAATATTTTTTCTTTGTACTGGCTTATGGCTTCAGTCCTACAAAAAAGTACAACGATTTTTAGAGAAAACAGATGAATGTCACACACTACAATGCTCTATTGCGCTGATCTCAGTCTCTCATTCTTATTCAGAGCCACACATGTCAAACTGTTGCCCGGAGCTGTCTGGATGGAGGCTACTTCACTCTCTGGAAAGCTAAAAACAGGATTTCACTTAAGTGTTTCCTTTCAGCCGACAATTCTGATGGACTTTCTGCACTACATTCAGTTAAGAAATTATGGGAAAGGACTCTGAAAGCACCCGTCACACGCATGAATAATGTCTCTCCATCAAACCGAGTGCTGATGAATGTATGTGTGTGTGTGTACACGTAGGCCTATATATGTGTGTGTGTGCATTTGTCTGTGTGTGGACGACACATTTGTATCCATGACTGGTTGATGCGTCAAGCAGTGAGCTGCAGGCTTCACAGAAACATATCCGCTAAACGTGGGAATTCCTGTGATGTAACGTTTCTCTCAGTAGGGGAGTGACTTCCGCTGTGATGAGCAGGAAGGCAGCATCACTGTATGTGTGTTCACAGGCTTTCTGTTTGGAGGCTAAATGACACGAACAAGCCATGGTCTCAAAGAGTGACAGAGGGAAACACAAACAAAAACACAGAAAGGTTTAGAGAGAAGGATGATTTTAAAAAAGGGTTAGGTGTATGCGGTTGAGGAAAAAAAAGAGCGTGAGAGGCCGAGTAAGAGGGAGAGAGAGTTGCTCACTTTCCATCAGCAGTGCTGTGATCAATATCAGTGTCTGACAGGACAGTGCTCCAGCCTTTACCGTAAATCATTTCCTATTATGATGGAGCCTCTAAATCATACACACACACACACACACACACACACACACACACACACAATAACTGACCTGCTGCAAAGACACACATACACACACATGGATACATATACATTCATTCATACATACAATGGCCCACTTCAGCACACATCAGCATTAGATATTTATGACCTAAAGAGTGCATTCCCAAAAACAGGCAATAAACAGCACTAAGAGAGCAGGGGAATATGACCTCTGTCCAGCAGAACCACAACGACCAACTTCAGCTAAAATACGGGAGTCAGCACCCGAATTAACGCACAATATTTGCTGGGGATTTACACTAAAGTGTTGCTCAGGCCCGAGAGAATGGCGTATGACTCCTGCTGGGATCATTTCAACAAGCAAGTGAACGTTTCATGAACATTAAGGGAATAAAAATGAATCCCCCTTCATGTGTGTGTCATTGTCAGCCCAGCCATAGCATATTAAAAACATTAATAAGCAAGTGGAGAAATAAAGCTACTAACACAACTGCAATGAATCAACAAACAGACATGTAGAAAAATAGATTGGTAGACAGCCAGACAGTTAGCTACACTCTTAATACAAATGTGTTGTTAGCTGACAATTTTTGTGTTATTACCAAACAGACACATATTGTGTTGTTTTCTACATGTGATGTGTTGTTTAATCTAAACAACTGGACACACATAATGTGTATTAAACCATTAACCAATCACATCGCTACTTCAACATCTTTACTCACGTGTCGAATGGAAAATAATTTTTTGAAAAAAAATTAGGAGTTTTAGGAGTATACAACAGTGAAATGGGCGTTTGTGAAAGTGGGTTTTGTGTTATTTTTTTCATAGTGAATAATGACTGAAACCCGTTTTTCCTCTTTCTCAGCAAATAGAGTCTACAAAGAAGAAAACTCTTGCGACAGTATTCCTAGATGGCAGAAAGATCTGCAAGAAAGTCTACAAACTCCACAAACCACGATGGTTAAAATAAATTGTACAATAAATATTAACCTTTTTTACTACTTTTTGCTTATTTAAATTCAAATCCTTAGGAATCAACACATTTTTTACACAATAATGTGTCTATATAAGGACCTCACATATTGTGTTATATTTGACACAATCACTGTGTTTGAAAATCCAACACAAATCTTGTGCTACAACTTTTAACACAGTAGTGTTAATGCGTGTTCCTTATATAGACATGTTTGTGTGTTTGGAATTGACACAACTTGTGTTGATATTAACACATTTGTTTTAAGAGTGAAGTAAAACAGACAGATTTAATAATCTAATAATACTCACTGATTCAGCTCCACATCCAAGATGAATTTTCTGCCAAAAGCGTCGACTTGAAAGCTTGCTTGTGCCACATGGTTCACCTAAAAAAAGGCAGAAAAGACAGATTATTTACTATTACTAAAAGCAGCAATTATCATATTCATGGGTCAATTCATTATCATATGCAAGGATCAATTCTCATTTACATTGATGGATGGCTACATTGTCTTGTTTTCGGCACCAATCAGCAGTAAAAATAACACTGTTTTCATTAAGCCATCAAGGTCTGTCTGTCTTCTTCTTCTGAATTTGAATTTCTGCTCACGTAACATTTGAGCGACAAATCAGAAATACATTAATGTAACATCCACTCACACACATAAACATGTACATTATTTTACCTCGATGACAATTCATTTCTATGTTTACCAGACCGAGTTTGTAACAGTTTCACAAAGCCATGGATTCATTGAAATTCAATTCAGAACCATGTTTTTGTCCGGCAGCAATGATAAATACACAAACATACAAATGCACGCTCTCTTTTCTGACTGCATGTGCTGTGTGTGATTGATTCAGCTGGAGGAGGGTCGGATTCATTCCCAGCTCTGGCCACATATGGTACGTGCTTCATTGCACACCCTCGGGTCAATGAGAACTCCCCACAATCATTCCTGTGCAGGTCCAGGAGCGTCCCAGAGCTGCGCTTAAACACAGCTCACCCTTCCCCCCCCTGGCTCGGCCCGCGGGCTACCTTCATTACCGACCGGACACCGCCTCACAACGAGTGGAGGAGGGGTGTGTGTGTGTGTTTTTTGTTTCCATTTGAGGAGATGTCCCCTGTGCTCACCCAAGGACGACCTTAGCCCGCGAGGTCCCCATTGACCACAGACTCTATTGTTTGTAAGCATGTGTCTATGCGTGATCAATGCATATATGAGCGGGTAAGAGGGTGTGTGGGTAAGCTCGTACAAAAGGGCAATCCCTTTCCATGGCACACTTGCGATGAAATCTAATCTGGCAGATTGGATCCATGATGGGAGGAGGTACCAGTAATTGTGTTTAATGAAAGCACACCCCAGCTTGACTGAGCCGGGCAATACTCTGAAGCCACCGCCGACTCTTCTTACATTGATTTCTGAGTTATAGCGGGCCGGACTTTCCACTCACGACTGTCGAAGTATGACTGTAAGTGCTATCAATGCACTGAACGCAGACAGAGAGGCAGGAATGCAAACCTACAAACCGACACGCACTGATTCCACTTGGAGCGTTTGTTTTTCCACCAAAACAACACGAGCACTTTGCTGAACTCCCCACTGCTCATTCAGTGGTGAGGCTGTTTGTGTCTGAGACTGAAAATAGGCAGTGCAACAGAAAGATATAAATAACACCCTGAGTGTCACACACTTTCAGAACTATTTGACAGATTTGTTTTTAGGCTGTTGATCTAAAAACAGCAAAATATCTGATCAAACTTTGTGCAAGTGACATCACGGCTGACTGCAGACCAGATTCAACTCTCTGGAGAATGAGAGACTCAGAAATCAAATCAAAGATGCACCCGTCTCCTCCTGCTCCTCCCCTGGATCTATTCCTCACTTGCAATGTAGGTTTTATCGCTTAAAAAGAACTTTGAGACCGTAACTGATTCATTTTTAATAACCATGAGCTCACACAATACATTCTTTGGAGAAAAATAAAAACCTCCTGAGCTGTAAAATTCAGGAATTACATGCTTATCTTAACTGGCTCCAGAGAAGGTAGTTGACTCGTGAAAATACAAGGTTTTAGGCACGACATGGTTTGAGCGAATCGTCTTAAGAATCTGTGTAGAAAGTAAAAATGTTCCTTTGTTCTGCATATATTAGCCTCCTTGCTTTAAACTCCAGTTCACTGATAGACTGTTACGCCACAAGCCTGTGATGGAGATTGGTATCAGCTTCAAAAGGAAAATATTAAAATGATATCTGATGGCAGATGGTTCCTGTTAGCTTGTTTACCCATCGGGCTGCAGCTCTGTCTGAGGTGTGAGAGAGACAAAGGGTTAACACCTCCCTGCCTGCTACCATCTGTAGCCCTCTCCACTCTCCGGGCCCTGAATAGGCTACCCTACACAAACCCAAGCCGCACAAATTAAAAACGCATGACAGGTTCGCACAATGCTAATTGACTCATCTCTTGAAATGAACCCAGCAGACATGCTGCTTCACTGAACTGAGTCAGTGAACACAGTTACAGTGATCATGATTATTACTGCACTGTATCGGTTATTACAGTCAAGGCCAAATGGTAGGCTCTCTTGTCAAACAGTTGTTGTTGTGCCCGTTGGATTTAGATAATCAACAACAGCTTTCTGCATAATGTTGTTACATGGTGGATTTAGTGGGTGGATGTCCAAACTAACAGCAAAACAAAATTTAACCCATGCATAGCCTACGTTACCTACAAGCCTACGGTGAGTTGCTTGTTCCAAACACTGGCTACAGTGCAAAATAATGTTAAATAACGGTAAACTTATATATACAAGACGCTACTGCGCCTGCTCTATGGGCCCAATGGATGCGAAAGATTGCCGGAAGATCCGAGTACTTTTCCAGTCGGAAGTCGGGCCATTTTGTCTTCATGCGCCACTGATAGGAATGAACAGGGCACCGCCTCCAACGCTGTATCTAGTTCTCTTAATACATCCATGGATGCTAACAGTGCAAACAACAGCGAAAGTGCTGACAGAGCTAATAGTGTTTACCTGAGGGGGAACCGGAGGATGGGTGCTACAATTCCGCGACGACGCCGTCCCGACAGACGACGTTATCAGCGGTAACGCTCACATGCACGAACATGCACTAAAAGCGTACGCTGCCAGCCCGGCGATGTCAACAAAGTGAGGCAAAGTTCGGATTCCAAAACACACCCAGAGGGAGAGTGACTTCATTCTCTGCTCAGGTAGACATTACTCCTTTATATCTTTACATAGCAAATAGTTATTTGCTGCTATATCAATGCTCTGAATATAAAATTTTGCACTTTTAAATTAATTAATTATCTTGGCAATCGATCCCTCTTTAGAATATATTTCCTACAGACTATCACAGTAAATATTCAGATATTTAGCGAGCACAGCCAAAAAGATACTGGATTTTTGAGGCAAATTGATATTTGAAAGTTAAAAGAATAGAATAATGATATATCAGCCACCTTCTTTAACATAAACACAATACATAAAACGACATCTTCGATAAGGACTCCTCAAATTTCGTTATTAAAGAATTGTGACCAGATAAACGGACATTTAACAGTTAAATAAACATCAGTGCACTCTGGTGGACTGACCATGTAATGGCGAGACTGTTTCTAAATTACCTTAAAAATAGTGTATCTTTATTGTTATTTAGCATTTCTCTGCTGCAACTCCTTGGTACATATCAGCCCTCATATACACCGATACCGACATATCTGTGATAAGATCAAATCTGCTGATAATGTCGTCCACTCAGATATATCAATCAATCTCTAACCTCTTTTATTTATGACTTAAGTAAAAACTGCTGCTTTGTGGGACATGAGCTTGTATAGGTGAGGCAGCTGCTGGGACAGCAACCCAGCTGGACAAACATGATGCAAGTTTTAACTAAATTATTAATTACCCTGGTTGTGCAGATGACTAATTTTTCTACAGTAAATGTGCAGCGTTGAGGATTTATCACTAAGCTGAATATTTATAGCAGTTTAAAGACAGAGTGGTGTGCTGTTTTTTTTGCATATGAAGGCAATGATGACCCATATAGCACCTGCAGACAGTCTAATTAGTGCGGCCTGTTCCTGCCTAAATGTTTCTTCTGCTTTGCTTGTAATTGACTAATTATTAATTTCCCCTCCGAAGACAAGGGGCAGAGGAGGAGGAGAGGAATCAATGCAAACATAAACACGCAGCAGCACACACAGCCTCCATGTAGACACTCCTCTCTCTCTCTCTCTCTCCATCCATCCTGACAACACCAGACAACACGGTGTACCTGTGTGGAGCCGGAGCTGGCTTTAACCCGGGTGCTGAGCTCATCCTCGGTGATCTGGCTGCGGTTGTGTCTGCTGTAGAGCAGGCGGAGAGGCACCGTGTCCTCCTTCCCGACGAACCTGCCCGCATCACGAAGAGCCTTCGAGCTCGACGAGGCGTCTCCTGCAACGGAGAGGAAAAGAAAACACAGATTTCATTAACCCGCCTGTCCCTTTCCGTGCGGCGATACCGTACATTCATCACAAAACACCGCCATCTGAAATGTCGATTGGTCCCATTTCCCTTTGATAACACGAACCAGCTACAGGCTAAACATGCATTTTTTTTTTTTTTAGATGGAGACCGCGAAGTAGCCTGAGCTATGATACAAATAAACAAACAAAAAAAACAGGCCTGTTAATGGTGATGTAACGCTTTGTTTGCGCGATAATATTTTTTTTTGCAATATCTAAAAAATATTACCATTTTGGGCATAAGGGCTGCTCTGGTGACCGACGTGCATCCATCCACAGACGCACAAAAGGGAAATCCACCATCGCGGGCGCATCATCAGCATCATCACCTTTCTCTCGAGATCTCCTGTTGGAAATTATAAAACAATGCGGTATTCCAGGAGCAGGCTCTCTGCAGGGTCCTGCCTTCGCTAGGGGAGCTGGAAGCCGGGGCTGGTCGTCGGGTTAGCGCAGTCCCACTGGTCGGGGGCCATCGGGGTCCTCACAAGTCTGAACGCCGAGCGCGTCTGAGCGCACCGACACCCCGCGGATCAGCAGCACGGAGGAGGCGAGGAGAGAGAGAGAGAGAGAGAGAGGGAGGGATGTAGGGGAGGGGAGGACTAGGGACACCTCCTTAAAACACATCAATATCCAGCGGCTCACTGCAGAAACGGCTAATACATAAATATGAGCGAGGAGTGGAGACGGGATGGAGGAAAGCTGCGGGCAGCCCGGCCTTCCGCCGACTGGACCGATCAGCGCCCGCCTCCTCCTCCTCCTCCAGCTTCCTCCTCCACCTTCCTCCGTGTTCAATGGCTGCAGGAGCGCCATTCCTGCCCCAATCTGCCTGTTATTATCATCATGAGTCACTCGATCATCTGCCAAGTTATAATAAAGGGGAAAATGAATGATTTTCATAAGTGTGTGTGTGAGGTGGATGATTTTGTGGATGCTTTATATTTGTTTTTCCCAACGACTGCAATAATACAAGATCATATTTTCCTGTTTTGCCAAAACAACAAACAGGAAAAATGTTTGGAAAATTATGAGCTGTTTCTCATCTACACAGGGAGGCTTCTCGTTCATATATTGGACATGTTTGTCTTCTACAAAAACCTTTAAACTGGCACAAACACAAGGCAGCATCAACAACATCTTTATTGTCACTTTAACACTAGACCTACACCAGTGTTAAAGTGACATAAAAGCTGTTGTTGATGCTGCCTTGTGTCAACAACAACATCTTTAATGTAACTTTAACACTAGACCTACACCAGTGTTACAGATTAATCTGGAGATGCACCAGAATCACACAGCAAATCTTACAGAGTTAATGAGCTGATGAGAATGTATTTTTTTCCCCATGCACATCAGTTTAGTCAAGGGGCTGATGAGGCTCTGGGGAAATAATCCAGCACAATGTTTCATTAAGTCTGAAGATTTTAAATTAATGTTTATATGGTTTGAAAACAGCCAACTTACATCCAGTGTTAAGTCGATCAATGTTTCCCAAAGTCCAAGATGACGTCCTCAAATGTCTTGTTTTGTCCACAACTCAAAGATATTCAGTTTACTGTCATAGAGGAGTAAAGAAGCCAGAACATATTCACATTTAAGAAGCTGGAATTATGACTTTTTTTTCTTAAAAAATTACTCAAACCAATTATCAAAATAGTTGTAGCGATTCATTTAATAGTTGAAAACTAATCCATTAATCATTGCAGCTCTAAGGAGTACTCTAGATTTGTGAATGGTCTTTCATGCTTTCAGGTTGTAGAAAGTCCTCTTTACAAATATGTTATTTTGTATATAAAAGGTTTGCCAAAAGAAGTAATGTTTTGTACACGGAGTACAAATCTCTGTACAATGGTTCAATCAGACCGTTAACTGAGAGGGTAGAAAGAGATTTGAAATCACCAGTCATCGGGTAAGAAACTGGAAGATTAGCATCAAAATGAGTGCAGATTTAAATAGCAGGAGGTTCCTGTTTCAGTGTTAAATTAACAGGCGTGTGGATTTAGCAAAGCTCTTCTTCAAACTTCACAATAGAAATAGAAGGTTAGTACTATTGGAATATCAGCCGAACATATTATGGACTGACAAATCAGTTTAAACCTATTCAATCTAACCGCTGAGTAGACTGCAGAGGGCCCAAAGAAAAACAGCTTCCCAAAATATTTAGAGCCCAAATGCACCGTGTTGCGGTTCAATAATGATCTAGGGTCACTTACTCTTTTCTGAACTGGAAAATAAATTCAAAATTGAAAGGTATTTGGAAAGGGGTTACAACAGTAATCTCCCTGTCATGCAACACTGTGGGGACATCGACTAAATGGAAGTTTAAATCATTTAATTCTTCTTTTGGGGTCAAAACTATTTCAAATGTAAATAATGCATTTGGTGTCTGAATTATACTGTTTTTATCTATGCTAAAATAACCATTAATGAAAAAAAGAAGGAAAAAGTGTTTCATTTATGGGTCAGAGTCACTAACATTTCGCACAACAAACCCATCCAACCAGGGTCTTTAGGTGTTACGTTTGCATGTTCTCCCTGTGGTCTGCGTGGTTTCTCTCACCAGTTTAAAGAAGGATTTAAGACTCTAAATTCGTATTGGAGGTTGTGTACATTTGAGTGTGAATGGTCGTCTATGCGTTTTAGTATAGACTCCAGCCCCTGCAACCCTGAAGTGCAGGTATAGATAATGGACCTTTAATGTGTGGTAAACAATAGTATGTATGAGGCAGGAACAGTTTGTGTACTATGATCATAAAAGCACAGTAGCAGCAGGCTATAATATGTATGAGGAGAAAAAATGTCGATAATGTGCATTCAGTGTTGCCCGTTTATTTGCAGCTGTGCTTGTACCTCAAGTCTCTATCTTAATGCCAGAGGCACAGAGACTCCCATTTGACCCAGCGCATCCATTTGAGAGCAGCGAGGGAGAACAAGGCCACTATGCTAATGCACTAAACGCAGGGAAAAAGGAGACGCTGAGCTAATGCATCAGAAAAAGCACATGAAGGCAGGTCATGAAAAGTGCACTTAGGAAGAATCCTAAAATGTCATATATAATATCAAGTACCACACGTACAATACATATGCAACCATTATATGTATTTTATATGCATATACAATCAGTTTCCCACATCTGGGATGAGTGAAGCCACCTTTCTCCAGATTACTGTGTAAAATATTAGCTGCCTTTTTCCATATGATGCTCCTTTTCCCTGAACAGTATTCAGTGGAGACGACTGTATGCAGAGACTGTAAACACTTCTGAAAAAAAAATGTATTCACAGTAATATTTCATAGATTTTCAAGTGGCAATAGTATCAAATTTGTAAAATTGTTTAAAAATACATTTCACACAAAATGTTTCCGGTCTAAAATAAGACTAAAATAATACTTTGTCATGGGACGTTCTGCAGGTGGCATTTTATTCCAGTTCATGGCGTCTAGAAGAAATTTCTCCATGTAAAACTAGTGTGTATTAATTACTATGTGTTAAAATTTAGAGGCTGAACTTGCTGTGCATTTGTTCCTATTTCTGGTGTAAATAAGTTTCAGAAAAATAATGTATTCACACATATACGGTGTAAAACTGACGAATGAATAATGTTATCAGGAGTGGATATTTCAGTCTACAGAGAATTTGAATAATATGAAAACCAATTTTTTCTTCACAAAGTAGATTGATAAGTTGTATCCAGATAAAAGCGATTAGGTATTATTTTCCCTACTAAATATACACCGATCAGCCATAACATTATGACCACTGACAGGTGAATTTAATGACATTGACTATCTGTGAATATTTGAAACTTTTAACTTTGTGTTGGAAACAGAAGAAATGGGCAGGCGTAAGGATGTGAGCGACTTTTACATGGGCCAAATAGTGATGGCTAGACGACTGGGTCAGAGCATCTCCAAAACTGCAGCTCTTGTGGGATGTTCCCGGTCTGCAGTGGTCAGGATCTACCAAAAGTGGTCCAAGGAAGGAAAACCGGTGAACCGGCGACAGGGTCAGACCCAAGGCTCATTGATGCACGTGGGGAGTGAAGGCTGGCCCGTGTTGTCAGATCCAATAGAAGAGCTACTGGAGCTCAAATTGCTGAAAAAGTTAATGCTGATTCCGATAGAAAGGTGTCAGAACACACAGTTTGTTGGGTGCCCATGCTGTCATAATGTTATGGCTGATCGGTGTATATATCCCATCGCAAAGGAGATTTAGATTAGACAAGATGAGTTATAGAAATATTTTTAACTTTAACCAAGACGTGGATTGTTCTAAAAAAAAAAAAAAAAAAAAAAAGAGGGCTGCGACTCGATATCAAGATGTCACTAAATTTTGTATGTTTAAGACAAGTTTTACTGTCAGAAGCCCTAAACAGACACGATTCGAAAAAAAAATTTTAATACTGTTATCTCGAGGTCATGAGTTATTTATGTCAATTTAACTCGAGAAAACGAGCTTTGTTATCTCGAGATAACAAGAAAATTAACTTGTTATCACAAGAAAACAAAAGGTTGTTTTCTTTCATTACTTTAACGTTTGGGTCAAATCATTTCAAGTCAATTCAAATCACACCTGACTTGGTGAAGTTAGCGGAAGGATTTTGTGTCTGTATGTAGTTAGAGATGTGTTCAACTCAAATGTATCAGTCATTGTTGAGATAACGGCATTCAAAAAAAATATGTTTGAATCATGTCTGTTTAGGGCTTTTGTAGTCATGGGAATATTAGTTTCAAATACATTTCTTCAATTTCCAGTCCACTTTGACAGTTCTTCGTGTTGAGTTGAAATGCATTTTCAACCAATTTTTTCTGCACAAGAAAATGTGCAAATTGTAATTTTAAAGCCACTGTAAAGAGAATTATTATGCTGGTTTACCTCTTTCAAGTTTTATATCTTATACAAAGCTGTGAACAAAATGCTACGGCACATCAGCAGCTGCCTTTCATCGGATATAGAATAAGATCACTGCCGTCTGTGAACTGATGTTTCTGAAGACGAGAAAAATCTAGTGGCTTGTATAGTCCATGGCACAGAAAGTGGTATGGTTCAAGTACTGGGTAATAAGGTAATAATAGTCCAGTTTATTCCTTCAGTTAATTTCTCCCTTCCTAGTCCTCAAACCCCAGAAATGCAACGTCCATGTCGTCCGTTGACTGAAAAAGTTCCCAAAGTTTCAGCGTGGAGTTGTCGGGAATGTCACTTGGCTTTACCCGTTCAATGCGTGTGCCCACTTTCCGTCTTTTGCGTTTATAAACTCTGACCCTCCTCTGTATTTTCCGAACCGGAGAGAAGCTTTGTGAAGGAGGGCTCACTTCGTCCCTTTCTGAGAGGTGGTTTCCAGTCATTTTGTCATCCTGAACAGCCTCATACGCTGAGGAATCCTGTTTCTTATCAGCTTCCTCTTGTTGATTTGTTACAACATTAAGGCATTTGGAGGAGGCTTCATTCTGTGCGTTCATATCATGGAATTGAGAGGTTGAGCTGTTCATGTCTTGAGTTATTGTTTGGTCCACCTTGTTGACCTGAGTAACGCTGGGGGGAATAGAGGGAAGACATTCACCTCTAAAGGGGGCTGTTTCAATCTTGGGCTGAGGAATTTGACCCTGCTCAGCTTTTTGAGTGCAAGAAGTCAAAGAATTCTGTCTGCACGGCCGTTTACGTGCAAGAGATTTGTGGTTGGACCTGTCGGAGTGGGTGCAACAGCTCCTCCTCTCCCCCTCCCCCTGAACCAGAGGAGCTGAACCAGTAGCTGGTCTGGTTTTTAAAGTGTGTCTTGAATAAGATCCCTCGTGCCCGTCGACAGTCCGGTGCTGCCCTTCTTTAATGATCTCTGTGGTATCGAGATCTCCCTGGTGTCTTTGCACAGTTTTCCCACATGGTCCAGGAATAACCAGCACAGAGGAAACACTGCACTTTGGTCTGACAGGAATCAAAGAAAAGATGACGTGAGTAGAGCGGAATAGAAAGATATAAGTTCTAGATATGTCAAAAACAGATTTCATTTGCATTTACATGCATTTCTTTCTTGTGAACACATGTTGATGGAAGATTTAAAAGGAATGTGGACAAATTACCTTTTAATGTGGATGAAGTTGCAGTGCAGGTTTGAAACCAGTTTGTCCACCACAAGGTATTGGTCACTCTTGGAGAAAGCCTTGTGACGATCGCTCTTTAGATGCTGAACAAAAAAATTAAAATCACCCAGTTAAATAATAGATAATAACAGCTGTCCAGTGTAGGCTACTTAGCACACAGGTTCTCAGTCTTAATCTCTATTGCATGAGCAACTAAATACAAAAAAAAAATATAGATAGAATTCACAGACAAGCTTGGTGTTTTTTTTTCATTTTCTTTTAAATGAATAAAAAAAAAAAGAATTTGTTTGACATCGTTTTGAGTCAAATAAATCACTGTTTGTCAGTCAAATTAAAGTGAAACTACAACACGCAGGACTGTATAACATGTATAAATATACAGTAGTGTCAACATCGTTGTACAAAACTACGTATCATCTGGAATTTTTGTATTAGCAGTTTGCCAAACGCCATACGTGTCACTCTGTTCTAGGTGTTAAAGGCTGAATTACTGTCCAACTATAGCATCAGCAGTTAAAAACTAGAACTTAATACTGTTTATAAAAACATATAAAAGGCAGTTCTGTGACTTAGATCTTCATATTGGCACTACTTTACTTATATATATATATATATATATATATATATATATATATATATATACTTTTATTATTTAAATAGCAGGATCTAAAACATATATGCATTGTGTTGTGTGTAATTTGGCTTATGTGGCATTACCATAACTTATTGTGATACACTTTCATGTTATTGCATTGACAGTTTACACTTTTACACGTGATAACTTACCGTTGTGACGTTCTCATATTTGATCAAGCAGCACTCGCAGTAGCCACCACGTTTCTTGTCTCTGTTCTTCTTTCGGCAGTGTGCCCGCTCTTCACTGGCCGAGGCTTTCGCACCTCTGTTCCCAGAGGTTGCAAAAATAAAATCAAACTAAGATGAAAACAGTTTGGATTTCTGCATTTTGATCAATTTTCCCATTCAGTCTCAATGGGCGGCTCCAGCAGTACCAACTCTGTGCGGACGAGCACTTTTCAAACACACAGAACCTTAAATTCTACTCACGATCCCAAAGTTTTAAAAGACACCAAATGTGTCAGACTGATTAACAGATAAATGTGTAGAAAAGTTTGCAAAACACGGTGTAGTAATTTGTGAAAAAATCATTATTTTTTTTAAACAGTGTGGAAAAATGTAGTTAGTTACTATATTTTCCACAATGTTGAGAGTTTGTCTTTGGCTTCACCGCACAGTATAAATTAAGAACAGAGCAACACAATTAGCCGAGAACAGACATCATTAACAGAACGTCAGTAAACAATAGCACTGTAAAAGATATAGACAACATAAAAGTACAAAAGGAGCTGGGTGCAAAAGTTAGTTAAACTAACTTTTAAGAAATGTAGTTTGTGAAAGTGTGACATCCTGTGCTGTTCACATTAAATGAGCTAAAAGCAGAGAAAAGAGGAAACACCATACCTGTGCCCCGGCTGTTTGTTCCCAGGAGGAACCTTATCCTCGACACAGAAGGGAGTACAGGGAGGAGCGGTCTTCAGGTTGAACTCGGGCATGTTTGGCACAGTGAGGCAGATTGGACGGTAGTGTCTGAGGAGGGGAAAAGAAACATTTCATAGTCAATAGATGTAAACAACTCAAAGACAGCAGAGGCCTGTACTACGAAGCGAGTTCAACATACCCAGGGTATTTTCTGGTTATCTGGCTTCACTAACCCTAACAAACAAGAATCCGCTAAGCGTTCCTATGACGGTGGTTATCAACTCGGTAAATCAACCCAGGGTTTCTCAGTCTGGATATCATCGTAAGGGGAGGTGTTTGCAGCATATTACCAATCACAGACACGGACAAGTCCACAGACTTGCAGACAGACAGGCAGAGCGGCACATTTTACAAAGGAAGAGCAAACTATAATATTAGACAAATACGAAGAAGTTAAACACTTAATCCAGACTAAAAGTAGGATTGACAGCTGGCAAAAGAATGCCGATGAGTGTGAATGAGTGAAACGGACTTGGGAGCAAGTATAAAAAAATAAATATAAAAACATAATTCAAAGCGGTAAGCACCCACAGCACACAGCCAGCTGTCCTCCCTGCATTTGTCAGTTTAAACTGTGTTGATTTCAGCCTGGATTATGACTTAAACTTCTTCATATTTGTGTAATATTATCATATAATCCGCGCACAAAGCTTTGATTGGTCAGTAGGCGGTGCTTTTATATGAGTTGATCTCTTATCTGGAACATAACCTGCTCCGGAGCAGGTTAGCTGTTCAGCATAAGTTACCATGGCGATCCACGCCGGTAAGAAGTGAACCACCTTCGTAGGACGGTAAACCCAGGGTTAACCCTGAAGTTACCTCGCTAACCGCAAATCCTGCTTCGTAGTACAGGCCTCAGGTGGATGTCGGCTTCTTTTAATCTGCTGTCTCTTACCTGCTTGAATCCTCAACCTTGACGAATGGTTTACTGAGCCGCCCCCCTGGAACAAACCAAATCATTGATAGTCAGTTCAAATTTGAGCATGTATTTACAAAGCATCAAAAACAATGGACAGCATTTCTGCCTAAAAAACTAAAACTGGTCAATAACTACAGTATATTACATTTACCTTTGCATTTCTGAAAGCCTTGCTTTGCTGCTGACTCAGCTTTGACCTATAAAGAATGACAGAAAAATCATTTAAAAAATGTATGATGTTCAACCAATAATTTTTAAGATAACAAGTGTCGCTGTAGCTCAAACAAACGGTGCGGCGGCAGCAGGAATGTTTCCAGATAATTGGAGGAACGACGGACAATTTGGGTTAGGGGTTGAGTAGGGGTTGCACCCCACAGCTGAACAACTTTAGTAGGGTCTACTATATGTAGAAAATCTTTGCTGGGATGGTAGAGTGAGTGAAATATACGTTTCAGTCTTCATAAGTTTCTGTAATCCTTTTGTAAATGTATATTATCATATTAGATAGCACAATGTAGTCTAATATATGATAAATGTGTACTATAACTTGACGGAGGAAAAATGTTCATGGGTGTTGATTGATAGACACTGTAAATCTGTATGTTTTTGCATACATTACAGCTCCACATAACATAACATACTTAAACATTTTACAAAGGTAAAAATGCTGTATGTACTATATTTGCACCATATTATCCCCGAAACAAAATCATACTGTGACATCCCGTCTCCCTGTAATCCTCCAGACGTGTAAAACCCCCCTGCCCATTTCGAGCACCTTGGTTTGAATTTACAAAAGGGGTTGAAAATGGGTCAGATAACCGCACTCTGACCCTGGTCACTGGTGTGAAAGAGGTATAAGAATTTAAACCTGTAAACTTACACTTGTTTTGACAGCAGTGGGAGCAGGACACTGGCTGGTGAGGATCTTTTTTTTCTTCTGAACATATGCAGTTATATCTGAAAGTGCCATAAAAGAAAAAAAAACACAATACGTCATTATTTACATTATACGAATAATGTCGAGGTTATATTCGTTTTTTTTTTTACATTACATCAACCATTATTTACAACATACCATCTATGTAGAGGATCTTCACACCCCACTCCAGAGCATTTGACAGGATCTTGTTCATTTTCACCCTCCCCTAAAAACAAACAAATGTGTATTAGCACGGAAAAGAACAAGGTAGTTAAAGTTCCTCACTAAAGTCATGTTGACTTAACAGACCTGTTCTTTCACCACTCTCTCCACCAAAGACTTCCCTCGACTTGGAACAAACTGCAAGACAGAAAAAAGAAAATGAAAATCTATGACAATAATAACTCGAGAAAATGATCTAGAAGGGATAGACCTAAAAACATATCTGCACTACGGTTGATTAAACTATAAAAGTGAACTCACTGTGTCTGTTTGGCCCTGTGACTTGCTTTTGATGTTGTCCCCACGGCTGCCAGGCCGGGGCTGGTTTGATCCAGGGTGAGGTGAACTTGGGCCGGAGTCCGGGCTGGGGACAGGAGAGTCCTGCCTGAGGCACTGCACATATCTAGCCTCCCTCTTGTTGGATACCAAATACTTAATTTCTTTACTGAAGAACTTCTCAACAGTCTGAACAACAAATGAGAGAAAAACAAGATAAGGTTATTGGGGAAAGATTTAAGACCTTCATACCAATTTCTTCCAGAGTAACAACTGCAAACACACAAAGATGTTAATAGTGTCTTACAGGGTTGGTTATCCAACCTAAATGCATTTTTGGTACAAACCAAAATGCCTCCATAGCACAGAGTATTGAGTCTGATTTGTAATCTCATTTACCGTTTTTTAAAGATATTTTCTGTTTGTTTTTTTTGTTATACTAAAATAATTTATCAAGGCAAAGGTTATTGTACTGTTGCCTATATTTAGCCAACATTTAACATTTTAAAAGTTTGGCTTGTTTTGTTAAATGGAAAAAAAATCTAATTTTGCAAATATTGAAACCAAAACTCAGGTATTGTACTGCCACTAATGAAAAAATGTCAAGCATTACCCAGCCCTAATGTCTTACTGCAATAATCATAAATAGTAGCATAATGAAGATAACTATACACATTATATACAGTATATATATATACACAACAATATATATATATGGAATTTTAATTCCTGTTTAAGTTCTAACCAATTTGTCGCTGCATTAAAAAAGGTTTACACTTGAATTGTAATTTCTGTTAATTTTGAAGATTTTTTTTTTTGCCAAGTTGTTGGTGTACGATTTATTATTTTAATAATAAATAACAATTCAGTAAATTTGTATCTCTGTATTTAATTGTTACATTTTTTACAAAGTTAGGAAAGCCTTGTTTAAGTCAAGCCTGATGTTGCCTTACAAATAAAAGAAGTGAGGTATCGCTGGTAACACTGGTATCAGATCGGTACTCGGTACCGACTGATACCCAAAGCCCAGGTATTGCTATTGGTATCGGAAGTGAAAAAGTCTGATTGGTGCATCCCTAGAGAGGTGTATACACAACTAAAATAAGAACAGAAGATTAAAATATATATAAATAAATATATACAAGTGCAACTAAAGACAACATGTAGAATCATCATAGATCAAAGATTAAATTATGTCATACTGTAATGCTACCAAACAAAAGAGTCAGTCTACATCAAATGCAGAGGAGAAAGCTGAGTAGGGGTGAATATAAATATAACAGTGTGCTGATGACTCTTAACTTCATGGATATGTCAAGCTGACACAGGAGAAATGACAGAATTGAACCTTTCTGACAGCCAAAAATCAACATAGGGAAAATATGTTTTTGACTCACCCCTCCCAAGTCTTTGATGTCACTCTCCAATGTCTCTGCTATTCTGTTTGATGGAAGATCCAGGTAAAACACCTTCCCAGCAAAAGGTTTGAGTTGAGCAGGAGAGGGAACGCATCTAGTCTTAGCTTGGCTCAGCATTGCCTTGTCACCAGTACTGATGCCTTTCCCTACAAAGGTAATACGTCACAAGGGTGAGAGAGGGAGATCACTGGTAAATCTCCGCTGAAGTGCTTGAATAATTGGTCACTACTCAATTGAGTGATCTATCACAAATGAAACCATTCATTTTAATAACTGATTGATCCATTAATTGAGTCATTCATCAGGTCAAATATCAAACAATACAATGACAGCTTGTTTTTAATCATTATCAACTGGGTGTTTTTTTGTGGCTAGTCACAGTAACATTAAGAAACTGTAAAGACTTGGCACGACTTCAACTAAAATGTCTTTTAAGTGAAGATAGTGTAGTTGGGACTCAAGTATTTTCAATGAATGTGACATTGTTTTTAGGTTTTGTGGAGCAGATTTATGAACATTTTTATTTTAGTGGTGTTGACTCAAGTTTGTGGTCATTTTGGAGGCTTTAGATGGTGATGCTGTTGAACTGTAATGCTTTCTTTCTGATTTCTGTTAAAAGTACAGTATCATTTTTGTGCTGGTAATAAAGCTGATAGCCAAAAACGATTTCTAAAGTGGTTATGTTCAAATGCTGATGAGAAGCTCCAAATCTCCATCTTAGACTGAGGGCCAACTAACAAAACAATAGGTTATTGCATATATAAGCTTTGATGTAGGAAAATGCGACCCAGAAGATAAACAATAAGTGAGCATGGATGTGTTGAAAATAATCATGTCAATGAGGTAGCTTCTTCTTCTTAAAAAAAAAAAAAAAAATTGCTGTATCAAACTTTCAGTAAACGAAGTGTCTGTGACAGATAACTAATCTGGATCAAGTATAAAATTTATGAAAATAAAAAATCGAAAAACAATCATTACATCACTCAGTGGTGGTAATAATCGCTGCTTTCACATTTAACTAGAAAACACGGAAACGGTGCTTTGGTAACAAAAACATGTAATATAACAAGGTAGTAAACAATAACATTACCTTGCCAATTGGGTCCTGTGTGCCTCTGGATGCGTTTCGGCTTCATTTTATTCTCTTTCATTGATAAAATAAAGTTTTTAGTTCCCTCCTGTCTCTAGGCAACATGCCCCCGGAAGTCCTGGTGTGTCCCCTGTGTGTAACGTAAACAAAGAAAGAGTTATATACAAAGAATATAAACAGTACGGTAAACAAATGGGGTGTGAATAGTAACGTATGAGCAATGTACCGTTAGTTACTGCTCCCCCGTTATTCAGGTTTAACTGACGGTAACTTTTAAATGCAGTCTCACCGTTTCCCCGGCGACAGGCAGCTTTCTCGGTTAGCTGCTTTGCTCAACTTACGTTGCGCAAAGCAACATTAATAAAAACGGCACAAGAGCCGTGTTAGCTCGTGTGTTACCACACCGTATACATTGGCAGGAGGTTTTACAACTGTTTAGCCAGCTGTAGTAAACTTTTTAGGGTCACTGCTTCACAATAAGGTCTCTTTCCCGCTTTTAAATCCAGTGGTGGAGGAGGAAGTCTACGTTGCCATGTTTGACACTTTCCGGTCCCGTAACCGCTGTCACGTTTAAAAGCACCAAGTTCCCCTAAGACTCGCATACATTTTGTAATTAAATTAAGTTCAGATTGTAGTTTGAGATTGTAAAAACAATAAAAAACAACTTATCTGTCTTTTGGTGAACATAACTGTCGTCTTTTCCACACAATCGAGAAAGTGAGAAGTTGTGGGTTTTTTACGGAAACTCTTCAATCCTGGCAACACCGGAAATAAGTAAACGCTCCCTTTTTTTTCGAATGTGATGATTCAACACTGCTGTGAAATAATAAAAAAAAAAATTGAATGTGTGTAATCATTTTACATCCTTTATGACGTGTAATCTGAAAAAGTCCAAGAATGTGCTCTGCTGAAATGAATACTTTGTAGGAGCTGTCATGGTGCAATGTTTGCTCATATGTTGTGTAAACTAACCAGTTACATAAACTCTAACATGTAAACATGTTAGAACTTGTAACCCCTGAATACACGTGCTTTCTTTCCCATTAGAGCATGTAGGACAGTAGTCGAGAAACATTAAAACCTGAGAGTAATGTGTTTTGTTCATGGAGGACTCCGTTGATGCTGAGGCGCTTTAGCAGGTAGGAAGTTAGCTAAAGTATCTAGCTAAACTGTATCTTTGTTTTTCAGGAAGATAGTATGAGTGGTCAAAGTCCTCCAGCCGGTGATGGCATTACTCCACTCCAGAGGATGGTGGCATCCTGCTCCGGAGCCATCATCACCTATTTATGTGGTGAGATACACCACTCATCTGTCACATGTAGTCTTTTTAAACTACTAGACTGGTGTTTTACCTGTTTTGATTCATGTAATCCAACATTACTGTGAATCATTTCTCATAAGAAGTCATTTGTTTTCCTTTCCTTGCTGGCAGTCACTGTTTTCTACTCAATTCAGTACATTGTGAACTTTTTCTTAAAGAGGACCAATTGTGCTTATTTTCAGATGCATACTTGTATTTTTTTTGTTTCTACTAGAACATGTTTACATGCTTTAATGGTCAAAAAATGGAAAAGGAAAAGGCATAATAGGTCCCCTTTAAAAATACTTGGAATCTAAATCTCATTTTCCACTTTATTAGGTACACCTAGCTAAAATGAATGCAGTCTACAATATTATACTGTTTTACAATATTTTATTTTAGTGGTGTTGAGTCAACTTTATTGCCATTTTGCAGGCTTTAGATGGTGATGCTGTTAAAGTATACAGTTTCAACAAAAACTGAACATTTTAACCTTCCTGAAGGTTGGATTTATTGCAGTAATAGACTGCAATAGTTTTATCTATATGTACCATATAACCTGTCAAACAAGTGTAGGCAGTCCTCAGTGAACATCCTGTTTCTTCTGTTGTGGTTGAAAAATCCAACCCAGAAGATAAACAATAAGTGACCATTAATGTGTTGAAAATAATCATGTCAATGTGGTAGCTTCTTTTTAAAAAAAAAAGAAAAAATAGTTGCTGTATCAAACTTTCATTAAACAAAAAGTGACTGATTACTAATCTGGATCAAGTTTAAAATGTATAACATGTTCACAGTGTGTCGGAATGCAAGAAAACACCCCGAAAATCTGTTTTGCTTCTGAAAATGGTTGACAGTAATGTGAAATACTGCTATATGTGATTTGTTACAAGGGGCTAAAACATGCAACTCATGTTGCATTTTACCTCACCTGGCAAACTTTACTAACAGTCCAAAAACATGTACAAGCATTGGTGTATTATACAAGTACAGTAGATATACATTTTTCATATGAAGACATCACATTTGGCAACATTTCTACAGTGTACCTAATTTTATACATGGAGAGCTTATATTACATTTTCTGTTTGTCAGTTACACCTTTGGATGTTGTGAGGGTCAGACTGCAATCACAGAAAAATCCCTTCCCTAAAGGTATAATGAATATTAACAGCGTTCTAGTATTGTCTAGTATTGTGTTTAATTCAGTAAATATTAAATGACCACGTGTTTTTCAGGGAAATGCTTTGTCTACTGCAATGGACTTGAAAACGGCAACTCCAGGGCCTTGTACAAAGCCCCCGGTCACTTCAATGGCACACTGGTAACCATTTCACACACCCATTGCACCATTCACTCTTTACCAAAATCAAATATAAAGGTTTAGAGTTAGTCAGATAAGTGCACTGACTCTACATTCTGCATCTCTGCAGGATGCTTTCGTCAAGATAGTACGCCATGAAGGAATAAAGGCATTATGGAGCGGTCTACCTCCAACCCTGTGAGTGGGAAGTCTTCTGTGTCTCTTTTATTCCCTTGTTGCACTTCGTCCTGCCTGTTCTCCTCTCAGAGCCGAGTTATTGAGCAAATGTGGTTGGTCGACAGCCGTTTAGCCTGTAGCTGATGCGCTCATTAAGGGTGCTTTTGTTTGAAGTTGTACCAATTAGTGGCAAACCACCTTTTCTTGAGGGCTGATTACCAAAGATTCATTTATTATCTTAATGGAATTTTCTTTAATAAATCACATTGCTCATTAATTTATTGGTGTTGTTTTTGTGGGTGACATTTTCCCTGCTTGGAGTAATCTTGATGGAAGCATAATATATTGATATTTTCCATATGTGTTATCTCCAGTGTGATGCAAGTCCCATCTACAGTGATCTACTTCGCGTGCTACGACCAGCTGTGTGCGGCGCTGAGGGTCAGGATGGGAGACCGCGCTCAGGAAGCTCCTCTTCTGGCAGGAGCTATCGCTAGAGGTGAGCTGACTGCTGTCGCATCACGAGAACAGGACCAACTCCAGCTTTCCAGCTTTAACATCAATTACTGTAGATCGTCTGCATTCAATGAGTGTTTACAAAATGGAACATATCTATTTAAAGGGTAAGTTTGGTATTTGTAAACCTGGACCCTATATTCCCATTTTTGTGTCCGACTAATAGGGACAACAACTTCTGAAATTGGTCCAGTATTGAGGGAGAGCGCTGTAGACGGCAGCCGCTCACGGGCTGCAACATGGTGCTATTGGGGCAAGCTGACACTGTTATTTACATCCACTAAAAGTGCTTGTTTTTGCCATGAGAGGTTGTGATTGTTATTTTAAGTGTTAACGTTATATCGATGCTGCTCAATTACCCTCGCAGCTCATTTCGCGGCTGCCGGTTACAGCGTTATCCTTCAATACTGGAACAGTTTCAGAAATCGTTGTCCCTAGTAGTCAGACACAAAAACATGGAAAAATAGGGTCCAGGTTGAAATGTACCAGTTGACAAAGGCATCTTTTGAGTCATTAGATTCCCTTTCAGCATGGTTAACTTAATGCAGTATTTTAATAATGCTGGTGGTTTCATTTTTAGATTAATTTTCAGGGGCAGCCACCCATACTTTCTGCCCTACAGCCCCGAGTATCTGTAATTTCATCCTATGCTGGATTTAACTTTGAAAAAGTAGTCTTGACACATTGTGACCCTGACTTTGTTTTTAATAACGTCTTGTGAGCAGTTATTAAAAAGAGCTTTAAAAAGAGCACAGTTGATGAGGATGACTACAATATGCTTGATAATAATTCATAAAGAGATGCACTACTCTTTTGAATTAAAATGCTCCACCAAACTGAAAAAAAGGTCTTAAGTGTCATTGTCACCTGGTGTGTTCTGATCTTTCTCTCTCTGTGTGTCAGTGGGTTCAGTGACAGCGATCACCCCTCTGGAGTTGATCCGCACGAAGATGCAGTCCCAGAAGCAGTCGTACAGGGAGCTGACCGACTGCATCCGCTCTGCAGTGCAGATGGAGGGCTGGCTGTCTCTGTGGCGAGGTTGGGGGCCCATGATCTACCGAGACGTGCCCTTCTCAGCCATGTACTGGTACAACTACGAGAAGGGCAAGAGCTGGCTGTGTGAGCGGTATAACACCAGAGAACCCACGTTCACCATTACCTTCATATCTGGAGCGGTGTCTGGCACTGTGAGTGCATCTGCTCCACGTCTCCTCTGCATTCAACCTGTAGAAACTCGACAGAAAATATCACAACTCACAAGTAAACCGTAAACGAGTAAATAATACACATTTGCATTTCTTTCAGATTGCGTCACTTTTAACGTTACCATTTGATGTCGTCAAAACGAGAAGGCAGGTGGAGCTGGGAGAGCTACAAGCAAAGAATTGTAATTATGGCATTATTCTTTGTTGTTGTATTAATTTGTAAATGCACCTGAAGTTACATTGTCACGGAAGCAGACAGGAGTTACCGCACAGAAGCAAAGCAATGTACTGCTGTGGACGGGGCCGGCAGCAAAACGTATTTTAGCCACCTGAAAGAAAGGCCCACCTAAAAAGATCAATATCAGTTTAAGTGTACGCTATATTTACAATATTTTTGCTGGTTTACTTTGCCGTGACAGTCCGTTTTCTACAGGGAACTGAAGCTGTTATCTATTCTCTCGCCAAAGCAACCAGACTCCATTGAAAAAAAACAGTAATTTTACCTCATAGAACACAGGAGTTGCTGCCTCGATCGGTTCATTCGTGTTATTGTGTGACTTTGGTTGGTTCGGATTCACCGTGTGGTAACTCCTGTCTGCTTCTCCAAACTGGGGGCGCGCCGACTGCCATCTACTGTAGGTAAAACACTGACTATGGACAAGTACCTCATACAACCCCGCCTCAAAAGACCCGAACTATCCCTTTAAGCGGGGAAAAAAGGACAACTGTATATGAATGGGTTAAATCAGTTCAAATCAACACATTTAGAACAGGGCTGTGGGAGTTTGTCCAGACAGGAAAGGTTGTGATACATTACGTGACGCTACATCCGTTGTGGTTTAATGTGTCATTTGATGTTGACTGTTGTCTCATCAGTGTCATGTCAGGTCTCCTCCTCCACCTTCAGCGTGATGAGCAGGATTGTGGCGCAGGACGGCTTTGGCGGACTGTTTAAAGGTAGATACTTTTGTGAGATTTTCTGAATCATTTTAGTTATACCTAACTAACTACATGGCATGTAATCAATCCTCTTATCTGTTGTGTCTCTGCCAGGTTGCCTCCCAAGGTTGATCAAAGTGGCCCCGGGCTGCGCCATCATGATCAGCACTTACGAGTTCGTAAAAGCCTTTTTCCACAAACACAACCAGGAGAGGATCCTCGGCCCACTGCAGACCAGTAACACCTGATACCTCATTTCTCTCCAAACCAAACGCAACGACTGCTAGACTCATGCTGCCAAATTAAAAACAAGCAGAAATGGAAGTGAAAAAAAAAAAAATTAATTACTTGACCCACTTCTGCATTACAAGATTTATCTGATTTTTTTTATTATTTAATATTTTTTTTATTTTATGTTCACCACTACAGATCCTGTGTGCACAACTGAAAATAAATGTTTTGTCTCATGAGTGTTTAGATCACATGCTTTTTGATGCATCTAACAGCCAGCAGATGGCAGCCACGGCTTTGTTAATAATATGTGATTTTCCAGGTCCCTAGTATGCATTGTGTATGAAGTCCTTACATTAGAAATGTAAGATTAATTTCTATTCCTGTGTGTGTCACTCTGTAACCTGTGAATATGTGCGTTACAGAGAGACAAACACTAAAATCGTGCCAGTGTAAGGCCATGAGAGTGTTTTTTTTCAGTTTGATAAGAGACTGTGGAAGAGGACTGCAATTCTTGTAAACTTCTGAAAATGTGACGTATTCAATATACAACATACCTGATTTTCTTTAGGAATTCTTTTCATTCAATGACTTTACAAAAGCTTTATCACCACACCTGTTCATTGTCGACAAGAAACTCAAATGTCACTATCAAATTCTCACTGTGCAGTTTATTCAAAATGAAGGATAGAAAGGCAAACAAATCCAAGTTCCTGGATTGTCTGTTTGTTTAGTTCCTTATGAAGGAGTGAAGCCCGGGCTGCTGATCTCCGTTGCAGGACTGGCCAAACACTCGCTGGACTTCAGGCTGGCCAGAGACTTGTAGCTTGCGACTGACGTCAGGGAGCCACACAGACCTCTCAGAGACGGAGTTTCCTCTTTACCTGAGTGACAACATGCACATGATCAGTGCTCGCATATCAGAGTGGAGACCCTCCTGGACAACGGTGCTTACTTGCAGGAGGAGACGTACCTGGGTGGGGCCAGAGTGTGCCCGTCGGCCTCGCCTCCAGACTCAGTGTGTGTGACGGTTCAAGAGACGTCTGGGAGAGACTCAGCCCTGCAGACAGCTGCTCCAGACTCTGGAAACTCTTCCTGCAACGAGAGGACAGAGGATCAGTAAAGATCACATATAACTGGGGCTGAAACGATTAGTCAATCACCAGAAAATTAAGCCACAACCATTTTTAGCATTGATTAATTTGTTTAAGGAACTTTTAAAAGAATAGCAAACATGCTGGTCCCAGATTCACAAAATGTATGATTTGATGTTTTTTTGATCATTGTAAATTAAATACTTTTGGGTTGTAGACTGAAACGATTTCATCTTGGGTCTGAGAAATCGTAAGGGGCATTCTCCTCTATAGCCTACAGTTGTTTGAAAAATGTAATCTTTTTTTCCCCGTTCCACTCTTTATTTCCAACAAATTCTTGGCGGTACTGTACATTGTCTTTGTGGTTTAAGAATTCCTAAAATAACCAAAAATTATACAGACGATATACAGAGATAAATACATAACAAACAGAGTACATCACCAGCTTGGAATCTGTAAATTTGTTATGAAAGTAAATATTTTGCTGTTTCAAGTGCTCCTCACAGATAATACACTGTCAGTATATCTAAATATGCACCACACCAATGATTTCCATCCCGTTACTTGCAACCTTTTTTTGCTGCGGTAGATCCAGCTAGCCGTAATTTTCTCTTGAGTCATGTTTAAATTCAAGTTAGGATCATCATTTACAGTTTTTCTCAGTCGCTTTGGTACATTTCTCAGATCAGAAATTCTCAAAACTACTTATTCAACCTCCATGTCGTTATTTTGAACAAACTCCGAATGGTTTAACTCGTTCAAGCAAATGATTATGTACAATTGTCTGCAGTTCTTACATCATCAACTGCCATCATGTTGATCAAAATGTATTACTGGTTCTCTGAATAGTCTTACCCCACAAAACATCTAGACATTAGTCCATTGCATAAGTCATTACGTGCAAAATGGTTGAACCAGTTGTCATAATCTGTCAAGCATGTTTTATGTACATTTTTATTAGTAAATGTGTCCTGAATTGATGTATTGCTCTCAGGTGAATCTTGACTTTGTATATTCTTGTTTTCCTTTGTGCTATGCAGTGCTGTAAAACAGTTGTGTTTTTTTTTTCTGTATCGAAATGACATCGTCTGTCAACAAATTACAGAACAAACAGTAGTGGTTGTCCTGTCCAATCTCCTGCAATCAATCTCCCACATACAGCAAAGTGTAACTTTGTACTGTTGAAACTGATATACAGTATGCCATACAGAAAAAGTGCAACCTTGTGCATTTTCAATCGTTGTCATCAAAACCTGTAAATACTTACAGAGTACACTGTTATATATTGACAACATGGCTAAGCACTTTGACTAAACAATGAACTTGTCATTTTGATGGCACTGGTTTGTTCAATGACATAAATATTTAGTCTTAAGAGAATTTTGAGCAAGTTATGGGCATTTGCAGGTCATATATTGTGTGGTGCTGTGTGTTTGAATTGTTTCGAGAAATGCACTTACTGCTTTGCAAATCTTAAGGATAATTCGAGAAATGTACCAAAGCGACTGAGAAAAATAGTAATAACATTAGATAGATAGATACTTTATTGATCCCGAAGGAAATTTAGGCATCCAGTAGCTTAGACAACAAGTCCCAACACCAATACACCTTAAAAAGAGATACAATCGAATATAAAGTGAAATAAAATAGAAAAATAAAAAAAAGATAACATAAGTACAGCAGTGAAGTGTCAGTGTGCCAATTGTAGTGCAAACAGTTTTTTTGTGGCAGGGAAAGAGCAATCACTTCATCACAATCATTTCACTAACCTGCCACCGTATAACAGAGGGGCTCAGGCAGGAAAGACCCTAACTGATATGAATTACAACGATTACAGTTATTAAACATGTAGAATAACAAGGTAGTAAACAATAACATTACCTTGCCAATTGGGTCCTGTGTGACTGGATGCGTTTCGGCTTCGTTTTATTCTCTTCTCAACTTACGTTACATTATTTCGTAAGCTAACATTAATAAAACGGCACAAGAGCCGTGTGAGCTTGTTTGTAACCACAAAGTATACATTGGCAGGAGGTTTTTACAACTGTTTAGCCAGCTGTAGTAAACTTTTTAGGGTCACTGATTCACAAAAACGTCTCTTTTCCGCTTTTAAATCCAGTGGTGGAGGAGGAAGTCTACGTTGCCATGTTTGACACTTTCCGGTCACGTTACCACTGTCACGTTTAAAAGTCCCCAACTTAGACTCACATCAGTTTTTTTACTTAAATTAAGTTCTGATTGCAGTTCTTAAAAATAACTTATCTAACTCAGATGAACGTAACTGTCGTCCTTTCCATACAATCGAGAGACTGAGAAGTTGTGTGGTTTTACGGAAACTCTTCAACCCTGGCAACACCGAAAGTAAGTAAACGTTCCCTTTGTGTTTGAATGTGATGATTCAACACTGCTGTGAAATTAAAAAAAAAAAAAAAATAGATTAATTAATAATACATATCCAGATTGTTTCAATTACAAAAACACGTATTCACTACATGTGTAATTATTTTACATCCTTTATTGCATTTAATATAACGTGAAAAAAGTCCTAGAATGTGCTCTGCTGAAATGAACATCGCGTTGGAACTGTCATCATGTAATGTTTGCACATATGTTGTGTAAACTAACCAGCTAGCTGAGGTTACAACCCCTGAATACACGTGCGTGCTTTACCATTAGAGCATGTAGGACAGCAGTCGTGCTGCAGAGAAACATTAAAACCTGAGAGTGATGTGTTTTGTTCATGGAGGACTCCGTTGATGCTGAGGCGCTTTAGCAGGCCAGGTAGGAAGTGAGCTAAAGTAACTATCTAACTCGGGTTAACCACAGATAGCTCTCTTCTTCATGTAATGCTACAGCACCTGGAGTGATGTTGTAATAACCTTTCCTTGGCTGAGAACTCGCTCATTTGGCAAAGCAAGTTATTGTAGACATAATCAGACTCACTTGCTGCTTTTAAATCTAATCTTAAAACTCACCTGTTCCTTTTAGCTTTCCCCTAAGGTTTTATAATCACTATGATTTCATAGTATTTTATGCTTTTAACTTACATCAGGAAGTAATTTGTCTAACATTTAATTTGTCCCTTTTTGACGCTTTTAATTGTGTTTCTTGTGTAAATTGTTTTAATGTTGTCTGTGATTGTTTTGCCCTTGTTGTGAAGCACCTTGAGATTTCGTTGTATTTTAAAGTGTGCTATATAAATTAAATTCATTATTATTATTATTATTATATCTAACGTACCGATTAAAATGCGTCTAATGTCAAACTGTGTCTTTGTTTTTTTTAAGAAGATAGTATGAGTGGTCAAAGTCCTCCAGCCGGTAATGGCATTACTCCACTGCAGCAGATGGTGGCGTCCTGCTCCGGAGCCACCATCACCTCTTTATTTGGTGAGATACAAAGACTAATCATCTGTCATGTGTAGTCTTTTCCTTTTTCAAGGAACTAGACAGGTGTTTTACTTGTTTTCTCTAATGTAATGCAGCACGTTAATGTCTATTTGTTTTCTTTTCCGTGCACCCTAACACCCCCAAAAGTCTGTTTTGCTGCTGAAAATGGTTGATAATGTGAAATGTGTGATTTGTTACAAGGGGCTAAAACATGCAAAAACACTCATGTCGTGTTGCATTTTACCTCACCTGGCAAACTTTACTAACTGTCCAAAAAAATGTGCAAGCATTATACAAGCACAGAGTAGATATACATTTTCATACAGAGACATCACATTTGGTAACATTTGTACAGTGTACCTAATTTCATACATGGAGTCTCATGTTAAATTTTTCCATTTTTCAGTTACACCTTTGGATGTTGTGAAGATCAGACTGCAAGCGCAGAAAAATCCCTTCCCTAAAGGTATAATGAACATGAACTGCGTCGGTCTAGTATTGCGTTTAATTCAGTAAATATTAAATGACCACATGTGTTTTTCAGGGAAATGCTTTGTCTACTGCAATGGACTTATGGACCACATATGTGTGTGTGAAAACGGCAACTCCAGGGCCTGGTACAAAGCCCCCGGTCACTTCAATGGCACACTGGTAACCATTTCACACACCCATTGCACCATTCACTCTTTATCAAAAATCAAATATAAAGGTTTAGAGTTAGTCAGACAAGTGCACTGACTCTACACTCTGCATCTCTGCAGGACGCCTTCGTCAAGATAGTACGCCATGAAGGAATAAAGGCATTATGGAGCGGTCTACCTCCAACCCTGTGAGTGGGAAGTCTTCTATGTCTCTTTTAGTACCTTGTTGCACTTCGTCCTGCCTATTCTCCTCTCAGAGCCGAGTTATTGAGCAAATGTGGTTGGTCGACAGCCGTTTAGCCTGTAGCAGATGCGCTCATTAAGGGTGCTTTTGTTTGAAGTTGTACCAATTAGTGGCAAACCACCATTTCTTGAGGGCTGATCACCAAAGATTAATTTATTATCTTAATGGAATTTTCTTTAATAAATCAAATTGCTCATTAATTTATTGGTGTTGTTTTTGTGGTTGACATTTTCCCTGCTTGGAGTAATCTTGATGGAAGTAATGATTGATGAATGAATTGATGTAATCTTTCTGTATGTGTTATCTCCAGTGTGATGGCAGTCCCAGCTACAGTGATCTACTTCACGTGCTACGACCAGCTGTGTGCTACGCTGAGGGTCAGGATGGGAGACCGCGCTCAGGAAGCTCCTCTTCTGGCGGGAGCCATCGCTAGAGGTGAGCTGACTGCTGTCGCATCACGAGAACAGGACCGACTCCAGCTTTCAAGCTTTAACATCAATTACTGTTGATCGTCTGCATTCAATTAGTGTTTACAGAATGGAACATATCTATTTAAAGGGTAAGTTTGGTGTTTTTCAACCTGTACCCCTATTTTCCCATGCTGTTTTGTCTGACTAATAGGGACAACAATTTCTGAAATTGGTCCAGTATTGAGGGAGAGCGCTGTAGACGGCAGCTGCTCACGGGCTGCAATATGGTGCTATTTGGGTGAACTGGCACTGTTATTTACGTCCACTAAAAGTGCTTGTTTTTGCCATGAGAGGTTGTGATTGTTATTATAAGTGTCAGACATTATATAAATATGTATTTATTTGAGTATACGGATATTCAGATTTCACAATGAGACTTCTCCTTGAGCGGGACTTGGACACAATAACAAACAGACCGGATCAAGCGAAAGGTAAGAAAAACGTTCTATTTCTCTGTGGGGTCATTTCCATAATGTTGTCAGACACCTATAATAACAATCTGAGGCACAAACAAGCACTTTTAGTGAACATAACGTTACATTGACGCTGCTCAATTGCCCTTGCAGCTGGTTTCGTTGCTGCCTGTTACAGACAATTTCAGAAACTGTTGTTCCCATTAGTCACTTAGACACAAAAACATGGAAAAATAGGGTCCAGAGGCCTGTACTACGAAGCGAGTTCAACATACCCAGGGTATCTTCTAGTTATCTGGCTTAACCAACCCTAACAAACGAGTTCCCGCTAAACTGTCCTACGAAGGTGGTTATCAACTCGGTAAATCAACTCAGGGTTTCTCTATCTTGTTATGAGCGCGTTCACATGAACGGGGCGGTGTTTGCAACATCTGACCAATCACTAACATGTACAAGTCTACTGTCAGCAGACAGACAGACAGGCAGACAGACAGAGCGGCACATTTTACAAAGGAAGAGTAAACTATATTAGACAAATACGAAGAAGTTAAACACTTAATCCAGACTAAAAGTAACACAGTTGAAGCTGCCAAATACAGGAAGGACAGCTGGCAAAATAAAAAAACTCCCGATGCGTGAATGCGTCAATTAACAGACTTATTAATTTTGCGGAACACTCAAAAGTCAGATAAAGTCGTCGAGTTATAAATAGCAATAAGAAATTAAATTGACGGCTGGATGGACGGTTACACGTCATTATACCCATTATTAAACAAGAGGCGTGTATAACTATTTCAACCTTCTCTCAGGTGCGTCCCCGTTTCCTGCGGTGTGAAACGGACTCGAGAGCAAGTAAAAAAATAAATATAAAAATATAATTCAAAGCGGTAAACACCCGCAGCATTAATCCAGCTGTCCTTCCTGCATTTGTCAGTTTAAACTGTGTTGTTTTTAGCCTGGATTATGACTTAAACTTCTTCGTATTTGTGTAATATTACCATACGATCCGCGCACTGAGCTCTGATTGGTCAGTAGGCGGTGTTTTTATTCGAGTTGATCTCTTATCTGGAACATAACCTGCTCCGGAGCAGGTTAGCTGTTCAGCGTAAGTTACCATGGAGATCTACCCCGGTAAGATGTGATCCACCTTCGTAGGACGGAAAACCCAGGGTTAACCCTGAAGTTACCTCGATAACGCCAAATCCTGCTTCGTAGTACAGGCCTCTGGTTAAAACAAAAACGTACTGGGTGAAAAGGCATCTTTTGAGTCATTAGAGTTCCTTTGGTTAACTTATTGCAGTATTTTAATAATGCTGGTGGTTTAAATTTTCACATTAATTTTCAAGGGCAGCCGCCCATACTTTCTGCCCTACAGCCCTGAGTGTCTGTAATTTCATCCTACGCTGGATTTCATTTTGAAAACACAGTCTGACACATTGTGACCCTGACTTGGTTTTTAATAACGTCTTGTGAGCAGTTATTAAAAAGAGAGTTTATAAAAAGCACAGTCAACGAGGATGAGGACAATTAGCTTGATAATAATTCATAAAGAGATACACTACTCTTTTCAATTAAAATGCTCCACCAAACTGAAAAAGGGTCTTCAATGTCATTGTCACCTACAGTGTTTTTGTTTCTGCAACGGTATGATTTTTGTCCGTTTCAATCCAGCAGCAAGAGAAGATGTGTTTTGAACTTTTCTCTCTCTGTGTGTCAGTGGGTTCAGTGACAGTGATCAGCCCTCTGGAGTTGATCCGCACGAAGATGCAGTCCCAGAAGCAGTCGTACAGGGAGCTGACCGACTGCATCCGCTCTGCAGTGCAGATGGAGGGCTGGCTGTCTCTGTGGCGAGGTTGGGGGCCCACGCTCTTCCGAGACGTGCCCTTCTCAGCCATGTACTGGTACAACTATGAGAAGGGCAAGAGCTGGCTGTGTGAACGGTATAACACCAGAGAACCCACGTTCACCATTACCTTCATATCTGGAGCGGTGTCTGGCACTGTGAGTGCATCTGCTCCACGTCTCCTCTGCATTCAACTTTTCAACCTGTAGAAACTCGACAGAAAATATCACAATTCATAGGTAAACCTTAATCTAGTAATTAATACACATTTCCATTTCTTTCAGATTGCATCCATCATAACGTTACCTTTTGATGTTGTCAAAACGAGAAGGCAGGTGGAGCTGGGAGAGCTACAAGCAAAGAATTGTAATTATGCCATTATTCTTTGTTGTTATATTAAGATGCAAATGTCATCAAAACATAGGTGGATTCCCAACAAGGGAAAAGAGAGATAGAAAGGCCCACCCAAAAAAAATCAATATCAGTTTAAGTGTACGCTATATTTAGAATATTTTCGCCGGTTTACTTTGCCGTGAGACAGCTATACAGTCTATGTTTTCTACGGGTAACTGAAGCCGTTATCTATTCTCTCGCCAAAGCAACCAGACTACCTTGAAAAAATAACAGTGATTTTACCTCGCAGAACGCGGGGGTAGCTGGTCTACTGCTGCCTCGATCGGTTAGTTTGTGTTATTGTGTGACTTTAGTTAGTCCTGATTCACCTTGTAGTAACTCCTGTCTGCTTCTCCAAACTGAGGGTGCGCCGACTGTCATCCACTGTAGTGTTATGGTCAGAGGGATCATGACAGATCTGGGCTGCATTGGTGGCACCTGTGATCACCCTCAGCTGTTGATAATCAGCCTGGCTGGGAGGCTATATAAGCAAGTTGGCTGCACCCTGCCCAGTGGTTGTGTGTCTGCAGAGGATCAACACCTTTAGTTGGCTCTGTGTTTACATTGTGTTCAGTGATTTTGTGGGGTTTTGATTTTGAGTGTGCACATCTTTAGCCAGCCTCTACTTCTCTTTTGTGTCCCCTCTCAGTGACTCCCAACTTACATTTCATTTGGGTCCGATACCTTTTTTGTTGGTCGATCATTTTTGGTAGATTTAGTGGGCGGCTGTGGGGAGTTCTATTCCCACAGTCTCCTTTTAGAACCCAAGGGACCCTTTTATTATTATTTCTGTGTGCAGTTTATTTTTGTTAGTTTCCCAGTAGCACCCCCTGTCATTCAGGTTTTTGTTTTTTTTGGGGAACGTAACAATTGGGGGCTCGTCCGGGATCACTATAAACCTGTTCTTTGTGCAGGTATATTTTGTTGGTCGCTCTTGAAATAATCGTTCACTGCACAAACCATGGAGTTCAGTGTGGAGTATCCCACTTGGGAGGCAGTCAATTCATGTAGAAAGGCGGACTTAATCCAAATTGCTCATCAGTGCTGTAAAACAGGCTGTAGTCACTGGTTGGGTGGAGAAGCAGATCCTCACTGAAGTTTCTGAGACTGAGGCCAAAGAGGAAAGTGAGGGTGAAGATTCTGAGGCTAAGTTAGAAAATATGGAGGAAGCGGATGATGATGATTCTGATACTGAGGTGAAGCAAAACACTGACTATGGATAAGTACCTCATGCAACCCCACCTTAAAAGACCCGAACTATCCCTTTAAGGGAGAAAAAAGGACAACTGTATGTGAAGGGGTTAAATCAGTTCAAATCAACACATTTAGAACAGGGCTGTGGGAGTTTGTCCAGACAGGAAAGGTTGTGGTACATTACAGACGCTACATCCGTTGTGGTTTAATGTGTCACTTGATGTTGACTGTTGTCTCATCAGTGTCATCTCAGGTCTCCTCCTCCACCTTCAGCGCGATGAGCAGGATTGTGGCGCAGGACGGCTTTGGCGGTCTGTTTAAAGGTAGCTACTTTTGTGAGATTTTTATGAATCATTAGTTATACCTAACTAACTACATGGCATGTAATCACTCCTCTTATCTGTTGTGTGTCTGCCAGGTTTCCTCCCAAGGTTGATCAAAGTGGCCCCGGCCTGCGCCATCATGATCAGCACTTACGAGTTCGGAAAAGCCTTTTTCCGCAAACGCAACCAGGAGAGGATCCTCGGCCCACTGCAGACTAGTAACACCTGATAGTTCTCCAGTCATTTCTCTCCAAACCAGACACAACGACTGCTAGACTCATGTTGCCAAATTAAAACACAAGCAGAAGTGAAAAAAAATGTTACTACTTGACCCACTACTGGGTCAAGTAGTAAGATTTATATGAAATTATTTGTATTATTTAATATTCTATTATTTTATGTTCACCACTACAGATCCTGTGCGCACAACTGAAAAGAAATAATGTTTTGTCTCACGAGTGTTTAGATCACATGCTTTTTGATGCACCTAACAGTCAGCAGATGGCAGCCACAGTTTTGTTAATATGTGATTTTCAAGGTCCCTAATGTGCACTGTGTATGAAGTCCTTACATTAGAAATGTAAGATTAATTTCTATTCCTGTGTGTTTCACTCTCAGTGTATCCTCCCCCGACAACAACAGAGGATCTCCATGTTTTTGCACTTCCACTCCAATTCCTCTGTAACCTGTGAATACGTGTGTTACAGAGAGACAAGCACTTAAATTGTGCCAGTGTAAGGCCATGAGAGTGGTTTTTCAGTTTGATAAGAGACTGTGGAAGAGGACTGTGATTCATGTAAACTTCCTGAAAATGTGACGTATTCAATATACATACCTGATTTTCTTTGGGAATTCTTTTCATTCCTTGACTTTACAAAAGCTTTATCACCACACCTGTTCATTGTCGACAAGAAACTCAAATGTCACTATCAAATTCTCACTGTGCAGTTTATTCAAAATGAGGGATAGAAAGGCAAACGAATCCAGTAAAAACATCTGCTGCATGTCTGTGCAAATGACTGCTGGAACGAGCTAAAGGCAAAGTCATGACTCAGCGTTGAGGTACACTGCTAGTCACCAATAATACTTTTACTGATATTCCACAAAACCACTTGTTTCTCAAACTCAAAAATATCTGCTGCAAGATACTGGGCCCTAACACAGATCAGTATTCAGAGTTTTAGGAATGATCTATTTGTGGTAACTAGCCATTAAAATACTGCATTTGAATAATTAAAGGGAATAATAACAAAGAGTCTGTGTCTGATAAAGCCGATCTTTAAAGTAAACACAGAAGTGAAGGGTGGATATTAATTGTAGGGATCATTCCCTCTGAACAAAACCATGTGACAACTACATAATGCACGACATTGACAACATAACACTGATAAGATCAAAAAAAAAAAAAACTTGAGAAAACATTTACACCTTGCACAAAATGCAAAATTTTGATGACGATCTGACAAAAGCGGAGATACATTTCATCATAAATCAAAGAGATTACTAGATTTAAAAAAACTGATATGAATTCAGTGGCAGCAGTAGCAGCGCAGAAGATAAAAAAAGACCCTTTCAACTGCTGGAAATTACGCGTAGTGACGAGACTAAACACTGACCGAGGCTTTCAGTATTTTGTGTTTTCTCAGAACTCCGATCTGATCTAGTCAGTATTTTCAGCATGCTATGATCTCCTGGGAAACCATTCAATTCTTACATCAACTGTCTATTATTTTAATTTATTTCCTATAAAGAAAAAAAAAACTGATGCTCCACAGATAAATAGATAAAATAACATATTGATGAAGTCACAGCAGGAGATCCTATATAAAGAGTCATTAATAGGACATTCTTCAGTCGGATGGAGCTGCTGGATTCTCAACTTTCCAACCCGACTTCCATCTGTTAAAGCTCAGTGGGCTCCACATACAGAACATAAATCAATATTACCTACATGTAGAAAGTTCCTGGATTGTCTGGCCCTGGTGGCGATCTATTTGTTTAGTTCCTTATGAAGGAGTGAAGCCCGGGCTGCTGATCTCCGTTGCAGGACTGGCCAAACACTCGCTGGACTTCAGGCTGGACAGAGACTTGTAGCTCGCGACTGACGTCAGGGAGCCACACAGACCTCTCAGAGACGGAGTTTCCTCTTTACCTGAGTGACAACATGCACATGATCAGTGCTCGCATATCAGAGTGGAGACCCTCCTGGACAACGGTGCTTTTGCAGGAGGAGACGTACCTGGGTGGGGCCAGAGTGTGCCCGTCGGCCTCGCCTCCAGACTCAGTGTGTGTGACGGTTCAAGAGACGACTGGGAGAGACTCAGCCCTGCAGACAGCTGCTCCAGACTCTGGAAACTCTTCCTGCAACAAGAGGGCAGAGGATCAGTAAAGATCACACATAACTAGTACTGAAGAAAATTAATCAACAACCATTTTTTATAATTGATTAATTTGTTTAAGGAACTTTAAAAAAAAAAAAAATAGCAAGCATTTGCTAGTGCCAAGATTCACAAAATTGATGATTTGCTGGTTTTCCTTGTTTTTATCATTGTAAATTTAATACCTTTGGATTTTGAACTGAAACTATTTCATCTTTGGTCTGAGAAATTGTAAGGGGCATTTTCCACTATACAATTATTTAGGTTTTTTCCTTGTTCCACACTTTATTTAGGTAAAGAGATAAATCATCTTTGTTGTATAATTCCTAAAATAACCAATAACGATACAGACGATATGTAAGGGATAATATACAGCAGGTCATGGTTGTGAAATAAACCCAGACAGGGAGATATGGACGGGTCTTGCATCGCCCTGAAGGGGTTTATTTCACAACAATGACCCGCTAGCTGTACATTATCCCGCTTGTTACACGGCTACTTATTTAAGAAATCAATAATTTGACACAAACAATTTGTTGAAATAGATAAATGAGCAAAATCTGTACTCCATGTCTGTATAATAGCCAAAGATATTTGTGAATAATTCAATTATAAATAATTGAGATTTATCAATAATGAAAATAAATAATGAGTTGAAAGCTGGAGGATGTGAACTCATCTACATACTCCTCCCACTGTCCCGTGCTCTTCCTGTACAGCAGCGTGTCCAAGGCAACAGCGTTGGCATCCAAGACGACGGGAGATGGCCACTGATTGGTCAGATGGGCTGTCAGCTCTTGTCTGGACCGCAAATCATTGTTCTTCAGCACCGTCCTGAAGATAGAATAGACGTCCTGAGTTAGAGACAATCTATGGACTAAATAAACTCTTCAAATAAAAAAAAGGATGGAGGATACTACTTTATGTAATGAACATCTCTGATGAATAAATTGTAAGCCATACTTTAAAAGTAGCCTACAAAATGTTTGAAAACACAGGCCGACTTGTGCATTAGCTTATTCACATGCTGATAGTTGTTATATTTATTTACGATCATTTTAGTACTTAGTAATCTATTTGATATTAACGGGGGGAAAATGGCTCAGCATTCATCAGTGTCTGTGATTGCAGGCCAGTCTCTGTAAGTAGTGATCTTGGCGAACACCGTTGCATTTTTCCAGTTGCCAAATATCTTAGTGTTTTGATCACTTTCATTTCTGGCGTTATTGCGTTGGATGGGAGATGTGAGCGCGTCTCTAATGAGATCGACCACAAACATTATCCCTGCACGGTCTAATCTGTAGCGTTTCATTAACTCACTGTCACTCAGCGTATGGAGAATATTCCTCCTACCTCTTTGTCTTTCTGCCATTTTCTCCTCCTCTTAAGAAACTCTTAAGCCTTTTAAAAGTCCTCCTCCCTACTCACCTTAGGAGCTTTCTTAAGGGCTAAAATGATTTGTGAATAACTTTTATCTTTACCGGGATCTAGTCTTAACTATAAGGGGGAATTCTTTGAAAACTTCATATTTCTAAGAATTTTCTTAGAATTTCGTCACTAGGAGAAACTCTTTGTACTAGAAAAGTTTAAGAATACGGCCCCTGATCTCTACTCGGCCCGGCTAGCAAGCCTTAGGCCGACACTTTACCTGCATATTTTTACTCTCTAAATACTCTCTGACTCACATCGTCATTCTCACAGTTTCTCTGACGGTAGTCACTGATGACTGTCTCTCTCTGTCAACGCTGCATGTCATTTTGCTTTTCACTCTATTTTCATTTGAAAACATCCACTGACTCATCACGCTGGCTCGATACTCCAGCTTCACTTCCAGAGATCGTGACATAAATCCTCTTCACAGACTTACATTAAATTAGTGATCAATCAAGCAGAGATTGGAACATTAATTTAATGACACAACGGCGCTGATGCAGCTTTTTTCTTCCTGGCTAAAAGCAGCGATTGATTCAACAACACAACGCAAACAACAAACCACCTGCAACATCCAGGCTCCTCGCTGTGTCCTGAATGTCAAACTCACAGCTGGATCTGCTGCAAAGTCGTTCTTCGCCTCACCGTCAGCAACCTCACATGCACCGAACACAAACACAAAAACACACATGAACTTACAGCTGGTTCTGTAGTTCCAGTACGATGTACTCAAGCTGTTCTTTCTCCAGCGTGTGGGAGAGGTGTGTGTCTGCTAGGCTCTGCTGAAGAGATTTGTTATGAGACACGGCCTCGGACAGCTGGGCTTCTCGCAGACGGACGAGCTCTTCCAGGTAACCCTGAGACGAAGACACACACACACTCTGTTATCCATTTGTTTGTCTAACACATGAAGGCACTATTGTATGAACACACATCTGAGCTCTTTGTTCTAGTTCAAAGCAAGCGAAACAACTGGAGAGCAGAGACTGCAGCAGCTCTATTATCTTGAATAACAGCTGATGCAACAGAGGGAAGCAACATCACGGATGTTGTATATTCAAGAAATAATATCAAGCTGAATGGGTTTGTGTCAAAAAAAAAAAAAACATGTCTTCACAGAACACACCTCCTCCTGGTTTTTCACAAGCCTCTAATGATTTCCTTCACGGAAAATATCACATTTGCATAATATTACCATCCAATTTGTTTATCCCCAAATAACCGTAATATAAAACACACACAGACTACCTTCTGCTCCAGCGCCATTCGGTACTTCTGCTCAAAGCGTTTGCACTTGCTGACCAAGTTGCTCTGCTCGGTGAAGATGGAGGCGGCGGTGGCCATTTTGTCGGGGGTGCTGCTCTCGCTGCCGCTGCTCCCCAGAGTCCTCATCTCCTCCTCGTCGCTGCTGATGCTGTCTGCACTGCAAAGGGAACCAGCACGGGCCTTATATTAGTACACGTCCAGCACAGCAGTGGTAGACAAACAGGGGGGCCAGTAGGCCAGATCTAACCCTCCGACCAAAGATGACTTCTCGCCTTAAATAGTTAAAACGTTCACATCATTTTTCACAAATCTGCTGTCGATAATAATGTAAATACAATGATTTGTAGGAAGTGAGGAAAGTGAGTTTTCATGATATGTCCCCTTTAAATTTAGTTTAGTGGCTGTCAGGGGTGGGATAATGCAAAGAAAAGAGTCCAACTTTCCGGAAGTGGAAAGCTCAAATATTGGTCTTTAGCCGGCCAGTATTTATACCATAGTTTATGATTATACTGTGTATGATACTGAGAATACTTTCACTGCTGGAAACTAATCTAATCTCAATAAAGGGAAACGAGATGCCCATCACTACCTAAACCATATCCATATTGTCTTCGTCCTCATGGGTCGACTTCAAGTCAAAGTGCGAGAAACATAATAATGCATTCTGCAGATTAAATATTTAAAAAAAGTTTTAAAAAGTTTTAGATAAGAATGTAAATACAAGGATCGTGTAAATCTCAATAAAATGACTTTGTTGACCCCTGCTATACACTGATGACGATGAAGTGTGTGATGGGTGTCAATTGACCTCACATACTTCTGAGGGAACTTCAGGTAAGGCGTGTAGTCGATCACGGCGGGGCAGCTGCCGTCCAGGCACTCTCCTTTCAGACAGAAGCTAAAAGACAGGATGGAAAATCAAAACATTGTCTCTTCTTTTACCAGATTTACAGCTGTAAAGTACTCCTTCCATTTCTGCTCCACCAGCGATGACTCAGATTTGTCCTATTAAAGGAAGTGAATACTTTAAGGTCCAATATGTCATATATTTAATGTAATAAATCATAAAATTACCCTGATATGTCATCAGAGATTAAGGAAACACGCTGAATTGAAATACTGGCTTCTCTGACTCTACAGCCAGTATGTTCTCCTTTGAAATCTCCACTCCGGTCCGGGACGTCTGTTTTTTTGTTTTGGCCGGTGTGATCCCGTCCATTGCTCATTTCAACACCCTGTTGCCACATATGAAACAAATTGGCAAGCAAAGAGCCCTCTGAAGCCATGGAAGCAGGCAAACAGACTAGATCAACAGAGATGACGTTAATGTTAGATTCTACCCGACCTGAAAAGCCTCGGCACATCTCTCTGTGGTCCGTGTGCAGCTGAGTTATCTAGGCAGAGAGTATTTGAGACACACAGCCGGTGAAGTGATTCCAACTACTGCTGGCCAGAGTTTAACGCGGCCATGTCTAGAAGGTAACCTCAGTTAGCGCGAAAACGTTCTATCAGTCACACCGGAGGAGCAGACGGGCCACGGCTCCAATGTTTCAATTTGGACTGCAAGTACCCATTTTAAAACGCTAGCAGTCAGTCCTACATATTGTTCCTTTACAGAAACATGTATTTTATATTTATCTAGTATTGTTTTCACCCTGTGAGTCTGTATGTGTGTCTGTCTATGGACAGGTTTGTTCGCACGATAGCATCACAAACACAAGATGCAGTCAAGAAACTTTACAGGTGTGTAGTTGAAATCAAAATGAGGGCTGAGTTTGGGGGTGGCGTCGCGGCTGGTGTGATCCATCACAAGATGGTCTCTAGTTATAATTAATTTCAATATCTTTCTAGAAATCTGTCTGGAGACCGCCTTGAAGCCAGTAATGAACGAACGAACGATGGATGGATGTATGGATATAATATATATACTGTATATATTCATTACACAGATACATTTACAACATTCCTGTGTTAACATTACATTATTTATATATTTTGCAATTACTGTATACCTGTCTTCCACAAATATTATTTAACTTATATTTTGTATATGTTATATATTTTATGCCTATATTATAATTTCTGCACTATTTTATGTCTTAGATTCTCATTTTCACTTGCATGGTTTTTATACATACAGTATTTGTATGAGCATTGTTGGAGGGAGCCTGAGATCCAAGAATTTCATTACCAACAACTGCTTCTCTGTAGGGATTGTTACTTTTTCGATGACACTTTGGCAAAAATGCATTTCACGCAGAGAAAGCTGACACACACTGACAGAAAGCAGGACTAAAGAGTGAGAAACAGCAGAATGTGATTAGTACCTGAAGTCGATGGTGTTGAGTCCGATGAATGTGTCTGCCAACAGCACCGCCTCCTCTCCCAGCATGATCGCTCCGTCTTCGTAAAACCTCCTACAGTCGACACATGAGCAAATTATTGTCATTAATTCAACTCCTCCAGATCTAGTCGACTGATGTGTGATAACTGACTGCTTGAGGTCAAGTGTTAGATGATCTAAATGATCCTGCAGCATGCTGATGTCTCTAAATACACTTGATCTGATAAACATGTCACAATTGGGTTGAAGGGGAAACAGTGTGTACAGTATATGAGCACCACATTAAGACCTGGTGGTTTTGAACTCCCTCAGTGCAGATGAGATGTATTCTGATAATCTTTTCTCCATCAGGACCACTCGGATCCACGCCCTGCCCTGCAGAGAGAGAAACAAGTGACATTGAGCCGTGAGTGGAAGCTTATAGACTTCATGACGTAAGAGTGTGTGTGTGTGTGTGTGTGTGTGTGTGTGTGTGTGTGTGTGTGTGTGTGTCTTGTTCTCATTTAGCCTGACTGCAGAACAATATTAGCTCCAGTTGTTTGTTCTCGTACCCGCAGGGTAAGACTGAGTCACGTTTTATGAGCACAAGTGTTCTTAACGTTTTTGTTTGTTCTCTTTGTTGTTTTTCTGAGGGCATAATGCAAAGCAAGCTAAAATAACAAATGCCTGAATGTGCAATATGTGTGTGCTGTAGGTCAGGGTCTTTGTATTAGACTTTCTGACGTTTGGAGATTCAAGTTAATTTCTTCCCTGCTGTTTCTGGTAATTAAATGATGATCCCAAGACAGTTTTATCCTCACTTTAGCTCTCGATGATCGCACATTCTCCATGCTCTCCATGCTTCGGATGCAATTATGAGGAACTTTACTGCTGGCATTTTTTATGTAATCCCAGAAACTCCGAGGACTCTCATAACCGAACCAAGTTGTCTGACCTGAGAGAAAAAGAGACAGAAACAGAGGTTTTCACCAGCTTGAATCTGCATTTATAACGCTCTGACAACAAGTTTGTACTTGTTATACACATGGCAGTGGAACACAGTTTAAGGGTTTCTACTAGAACATGTTTACATGCTTTAATGTTCAAAAAACACAATATTTTTTCTCATACTGTCTGTCTGAATATACCTGTATTCACCCTCTGTCTGAAAGGCTCTGTTTTAGCGCCTGTCTCTTTAAAGGTCCAGACACACCAAACCGACACCAAAGAACTAGCGGCAACAAAGGCCACCAGTTGCATCACCTCATATCGTCTGTGTCTTAGCCAAAAAGTTGCACTCGAACACACCGCAAAGACTACAGCCAGCGGCTGACTACCACATACTTCCTGTGCCTGCGTGAGATGAAATAACTCTCCAGTCCATAACGTCTGTATTCGTTCTTCAAAAAGGGAAACTGGAAGACGGCGGATATACAAACCGTTGTTATGATACATAGATGAAACAAAGCGGCGTTTGCCGACCATTTTCAGCCCACTCTCACTCACCACTTAGCTTCATTCCAGACGGCCATGTCGTTGTGAAAATATCCGTATATTGGTATGATCAAATGTGATGAAGATGAAAAACGAAAAGAAACTCGTTTTCTTGCTTTCCTCACTTCCGTTTCTCTTCTCTTGCACTGATTCGATTAAGCTGAACAGCCAATCAGAGAGATTTCTCTCACCGACGATTCAACATGCTGCATCGGCCAAAACGCCTCCAACGCGAGCAGACTAGAGGCGACGGCGCGGGACACACTGAAAAAAACTAGGCCGACAGACACTCACCAACGTGCCGAAAGGCCTGGTGTATCAAAGACTTAAGCCCCCTCCTGAAAAAGCCCAGTCTGCTCTGATTGGCTCGTGAGAAAAATATGGTGCACCTTTACAAAGGTGGTTTTTCAAACTGCGGGCGATATATTCTAACGAGCCTGTATGTGACGTAGGAAGGGAAGCCAAATCTGAATGGCTTGTTGAATCACGTTTACTGATCTCGGCAGCCAGCAAATCAGCCCACATGTAACCGCTGCTCATTTCCGGCTGAGGTCCATTATCACAGATCATCCCTCTCTTTCTCTCTCCCCATGCTTCCTGTCACTGTCCTATCAACTAAATCAACTAAGACAAAGTGCAAGAAAAATAATATTGCACTCTGCAGTTTAAATATGACACATACAGTACGTGTATAGGTTATTTACCTGAGTGTAGGTTTTTTACCTTTGAGTCGATGACTGAGGATGTGCTCCAGAATGGAAACAAAGTTAACGAACTCTGGAGATGTGTCGTCTATTGTGTCAAAGCAGGAGCGGTCCAGCAGAGTCTTCACTGAAAACCTGAGGACAAAAGAACACGAACACACTGGTATTAGAATCAGTTATTGGGCCTGTAGCTTAAAGGTCGACTTCACCAAAGCATGGAGCTTTATAGACATTTACCATGAAGGAGGGTCCAATGAAAAGACGCTACTGGTTGCATTAAACTGTAGGATTCAGCGTTTTAGTGACACATACTAAAAAGTCAGGATGTCTTGGCCCTTAAATATGAGAGGGATCTATCCCCACTTTTCAACACTGGCATCCAAGTGTGTCCACAATGATAAAATACTTTCTTTGTTGCTGTCTGATCCCAGACTGAATGACATAAAAGACAAGGACACACTCTAGACTACTGCTAACATGAGAACAAACAAACAAAAAGAAGAAGAAACTTAATTGACAAAACAAACATTTTTAAGGTTATTTTCTTACTCTGAACTTAACATTTCTGTCATTAAAGCTACGGTTGGTAATCTTATTCAAAAACATGTTTTGTTATATTTGTTGAAATTCTCTTAACATCCCGACATCAATCAATAAATCAAATGCTCCAACAAAAAAAGAAAAAAAATCTTGTATCTGTGGCTGTCGCAAGACTGAGCTGAGATGATTGGACGGGCTACCTGCCTGTCTGCCTGAGTACTAATAATAGCCACGTTTGTTGTTCAAGTTCATAATGATCATTTTGGGGGAGTGGCTTTGGAGGGAGGCCTGAACGGACGGACTCTCAGTGTTGCTGACTTGGCGACTTTCTCGCTATATAGCGACTGTTGGAGCTAGTGCTGCTATCTACTTTCATTGGAAAAGAGTTGGCAACGCTGGGCTCGGTTTTTCGGTTTGATATTTTTTTTATTTAGCGTACTCTAGTTTCTCAAAATTAACAACCCTAGCTTTCATTTTAAAGCACGGAAAATAAAGACATCTGGCCTCCATAGTTGTACCGAGGCTTTGATTAATATCCTGTGATGAAACCAGTCATAATGTGCCTCCCACTATGACAGTCGTGCACCGAGCGACTCGGTCTAATCTGGTTTCAACTAATTAGACAGGAAGGAGAGTTAATGGACAAGGCTGCTATGTGTGTCGTGTGTGTGTGTGTTGTCCAAATTCTGCCAAATTGTGTGCAGCTCAGCTAAATAATCTGACTTCATCTCTCTATCTCGTTGCTTAGCAGCAGGGTGACCACAGAGTGCGTGCTTCCTGTGAAAGAAGACAAAGACTGATAGGTTTCAGCTTATTTCCACGAATAACGGCAGGTTTTAATCACATATGTGTATTTCAGACACTTTGAAAAACAACCCTGCTCTTCACAGCAATTTAGACAGACTTAATTTCCTCTCTGTGTGGAGTATATTGCACTTATCCTCTCGGTTATTACTTTTTTCAACATTCGTACAGTAAAAATCTAAGCACATGGACTTCCAGTCAATGTGAGAAAATCTGAAATCCTGAAATAAACTGCAACAGGAAAAAGACCTGTACAATAATGAGTGTGCAAATGAGTGGCAGTTCAAAGTTTAGGAACACCTGCAAAAATTTGTCAAAAAAATTATATTACTATGAAGATGGTTTTAACATACAGAGTCAAGTAAAATTTATTTAACAATTTTCTAATTTAGCACATTTAAAAACAACAGATGTTGACTTTGGAGAGAAATTGAAGATGCAATTGAAATCATTAAAATAAAACAAATTGTTTAATAACTGTAACAGACAAAATTTGAGCAATTTTACCATTCTATTAATAATTAAGGGGACTCAAATGCATTTGTATAAAGGTGGGTTTTTAAAAGTGTCGATAGATGAGTCAAACTGATTGATCCCTCTGGATCAATTGAATAAAGTCACTTCAGGGTCAGACAGTCTGAGATCAAACCATCTGTCCACCCACACAGCTGCTTTAGCTTACGCTGCATTCAAATGTAACTCCTGAGGTTGTGTTTTCGACATGAAAAGTCAAGCACACAGTATCGGCGTTGAGCTGGTTGAAGTCGCCTGTTGCTAGGCAACGGACAACAATAATATATGTTGCTTTATGACCTATACTGCAGCCAGCCACCAGGGGGCGATCGAGATGTTTTGGCTTCACTTTTGGGGAGCTGTCATGTCGTCCATCTTTATATACAGTCTATGGCTTGGATAGATTAACATCACACAGCCTCTTAGAAAGCACTGCTGCTCTTCTTTTTAGCCTTCGGTCTATAAAAACATGCTTACAGTGCATTCATCTGCACAAGAGCTTTTTACCTCGTTTTCCTCCATGTGATCACTTGATGGAGGATGAAGACCCTCTGTCCTCCATTAGTGCATTCAGTTTGATGACTTCAAAGCTGATCGGTGTTTAATATGGACAATAAAATTACTTTTCTTCTCTGCATCTAAAAAAAAAATCAGCTGGTATATTTTCAATGGAAGGTGTGTAGTGGTGTTGACGGCTGAGTCTCTGCTTTCCTCTCGCACTCACTTCCAGCAGCAATCTACACTTTTCTCAAAACCAAACCCCCTAACAAGCAGCAGCCTGCCGGCGAGCCGGTCGATGCAAACTCACGCTGTGCACACAAGCACTGTTCAAACCAACTGAACTTTAAATGTTGGTGAAGCTCCTCAAGTTTCCAAAGACAACAAATACTGTATACCAGGCTAAATGGTATACATGATTAGAGCTGCAATCATTAATCAATAGTGGTCAACTATTAATTTAATCACCAACTATTTTGATAATCAATTAATCGGTTTGAGTATTTTCTAAAGAAAATAAAAGTCTAAATTCTCTGATTCCAGCTTCTTAGATGTGAATATTTTCTGGTTTCTTTCCTCCTCTATGACAGTAAACTGAATCTCTTTGAGTTGTGGACAAAACAAGACATTTGAGGACGTCGTCTTGGGCTTTGGGAAACACTGATCGACATTTTTCACCATTTTCTGACATTTTATAGACCAAACAACTAATCGATTAATCAAGATAATAATCAACAGATTAATTGACAATGAAAATAATTGTTAGTTGCGGCCCTATACATGATGATGCACAACACATCCACATTTTGCATGGAAAATATTCCACTATACACACAATAAAGAGCTGCAACAAGCCAATACAGAGTTATGTATGTTAACAGGACTGCAAACTAACTATTGATTAGTCTGCTTGATTGATCATTTTGTCTATAAAAAGTCAGAAAAATAGTATAAAATAATGTTGCAATATGTTTTGTCCCCAAAGTTATACAGTTAATATCATATATAACAAAGATACGCATCAAATCTTCACATTTGAGAAGCTGGAACCAATGAATATTTGGCATTTTTGTTTAAAAAAAAAAGACTGAAATGATTCATCAATCTGTCAGTCGACTTATCTGAATCGTTTCATCTCCATGAGATTCTGTCTCAGTGAGGAAGAAGATGATTTCAACAACATTAAAGCTACCTACAAAAGAGGGAAAATGTATGTAAGAAGTTCATTTCCTCCCTCTATTTTGTTCAGATTTCATCTTCAGTTCATTCATTTTGCCAACCTGCCATCACTTCTCTCTCTCTCTCTCTTCTCCCTCCTCCGCTTGTGCCAATCAGCGAGTTGATGGCCGGTGCGGAGGCAGAAAGAGCCGAAGAAAGGACCAGGAGGTCAGCGAGGAGCACCTGCGTCTAATTACTCTCCCTTTGCATCTGTTTCAAGTGGCGTTAATGGAGGAAGGCGTACCAGGCAGGCACAGTCACACCTGACACTGTGCAGAAACCTGTAAATTATATTTGTTGTTTTGTAAACTGAGCAGACACCAGCTGTTCTCTGACCTTTTCTCCTCTTCTGTCTCAAACGCACCACAGGGACCGTCAGTCTGTAACTGACATCTGCCAGCAGCTCTGAGAGGACCACAAATCAATACTCTACCAACGCTTTTCACTTCAACTGACAAAGAGAGGAGGAGAAACAGGCAGGCGACACGTGTGTGTGCACACCTCAGCATCTATCATCTGTCAGCCATGCTCCATATTTATTAACCGGCTTATCATTCATGAATGCACTGAGGAATGAATTGAATGAATGAATGAATCTGAATATTTACTGTATATTCTACAAAAACACAGAATTTATGCATTGTTTTTGACCAAAGAAATTCTTAGTCGACTAACACTTGTACGATTTTGTCGACTAATTGATTAGTTGATTCATCGACAGATCTGTAAAACAAGTTTCTCCACGAAGAATCACACAAAAGCACCATTTTCAATCTTGTGTTTACCAGAGATGTGCTCAGAAGTTTCTTGGAAATAAGTCATTCAGCTTGAAAATAGCATTAAAAAATGACTAATAGACTAAAGAAATCTTAGTTGACCAAAATGACCGATTAGTCGACTAATCGACTAAGAGGGGGCAGCCCTAATTGTTTTCTTAAATTTCAGATTATAAAGTTAAAACAAAAAACACTTAGTATTCATCTCCTTGAATTATATTCCTCGTAGTGTGGAAGGGGGTCTTCAAACCATCACTAAGGGAAATTTTTAAATATACTGATTATATTTTAGTTATATGAATAAAAAAATGTGAAAAAAAATATATTTATATATATAAATATATATTAAAAAAACAAATTTAACAAATTGTTTTTGGTGGCTCATCCATCATTGTTACTGGGGTGGGGTTGTGATGGAGGAGTTTGGACTCATGACCTGAGTATTTCTAAAATCCTGGGTTTAATCCTGCTCTGAACTGATTATGAGGGTAATTAAAAGTAAAATGTGATTGCATGAATGTTAAATGGAGGCTTGTGCAGGCTGCTGCTGCTGCTAGTGGGCGTCAATGTGTATTGTGTCTTTGAGTGAATGAAAGAGATGCATATGTACAAACACACATGATAGAGGCATTCACTTGAGGTCAGCCAGCTGATATTTTTAATATTTTGTAATAATATTATTTTAATGCAGCTCATCCAGCAGACACAGAATGACTTTCTTCTGCATATGAGGTCATATTTTTAAAATATAGATGGAGTCCGGGGTTGCAGCTCCCCAAGCTAACCTCAAATGAACGCCTCTGAAATTGCAAACCTGCCGTCAGTCGCTGTTTCATCCTCCCTGACATTAGGAGAAAGAAGAGGCTGAGGGATTTCCCACCTGCACACCGTGAGCAGGTTCCTCCTCTCCACCGCGGCGCTCCTGCCTGCTCCCCGCTTGCGGCTGACATGCAGCCCCACGCCGAGCGATGCCATCCCCGGCCCGTGTCCGTGGCTGCGGGCGGAGGCGGTGCGTAGTCCCCGCTCCGCTCGCTCTGCACCAGGGTAGGGAAGGACCAGCTGCCTCCGTCACCCCGGAGGAACACACGCTGCTCAGCTGCAGGAGGGGCTGAACACACATACACACACACACCTGCAACGTTATAAGACGTCCGGTGGGAGCTTTCAAAATAAAAGCTTATAATATCATATAATATAATATAATATAATATAATATAATATAATATAATATAATAAGTATGAATGCAGACAACTTAAAGACGTTAACTGAAAACTGAAATTAGATTGAATTAGATAAAATTGTGCAATTTTTTTTTACAAATACTCTTTCTGAAAATGTTAACAGTTCTTATGAGAGGACATGAAAAATAAGTGACTTGAGGATAAAAATTTGTGCAGTTGTAGTTTGCAGAATTTTTTCAGGCTGTTAGTTTTAAAAACAAGTTTGTGTCAACACACACTGTTCAGCCTATCACACTTTTTTACAGGTTGTACCATGCACAACATTTACCTCCAATATAATATAATATAATACAATATAATATAAGGCCTAATATTATAGTAAGTAAGAATGCAGACAATTTAAAGACGTTAGCATAGCTGAAAACTGAAACTAGATTAAATTAGCTTAAATTGTGCAATTTAAGACAAATACTCTTTCTTAAAATGTTTAAGATTCTTATGAAAGGACATGAAAAATAAGTGACGAGGATTAAACTTTGTACCGTTGTAATTTGCAGAATTTCAGGAAGAGGCTGGTAGATGTAATTAATATCCTGATATGGTGTATTATTATTATTATTATTATTATTATTATTATTACTATTATTATTTTGATGATGGTTTTTATTTTCAAATTATTATCATTACAATAAAAAAATATATGTTTTTGATTTAACATAGCCTATCACACTTTTTTTTACAGGTTGTACCATGCACAACATTTACCTCCATATTTCATGATGTTATTCCACTAAATACTGACTTTGATTTAAATCTAAATGCACCAATTTGGCCTACTTTTATTGTGATGGTAAATATGTTCAACCGGTAGTATGAGTCTGTAACCAAACGGGAATTTTGACAGTAGATTGTCCGGAATCAAAAGCGAGATCATTTTTAGTCATTTGTGTGAGGATTTAAATAAAAGGTGTGAGTGGCTGCTTATCATCTATACACAGACTATTATCATCTCATGTGTGAATGGCAGGTCTGTTTTAATTTACAAGAGTTAAAAAGCTGATTCATCCAACAAATGAATGAAAAGATTCTGAATCTTATATTTTGCTCTTTGAACTTCACATTCAAGAGTTTCTCAGTTCATCCTGCTTGAAATATATCTGTTTTACTCCTTTGTCAACAAACAATAGGCTGCAGATGTAAACAAACCTTTCACAGCATCATAAAACATTATGACTGACATTTTGTTGTTCAGTAGTGTTCATGTCAGTGAATATGAGTGTTATCATGTTCCAGTCCTGTGTTGTTGTTTTTTTAAACATATGCTTTTGTTCACTTTTAGATCACTGATTGTGTCTTTTGACTACCTTTAAAGTCACCTTGAAGGAGGAGAGCGCCATCCTGTGGCCCCAAAGAAAACAGCACATTCTGTCCGGGTTTAGCATCACAGTGTCATTGGGGGACCAACAGCAAATGTTTTGCCCTGCGGGGGGGTAAAGTCGCATAGAATGGATATAGTCTACTCAAATAATGTACAAGTACCTCAAAACTGTACTTGAGTATATGCATTTAGTTACTTTCCACCAATGATAATATCGTAATAATCTACTCTATAGTGTGTAAATATGTTGGACAAAATATTAGAAACACTTTTTGGTAATTCAGACCAACACAGCCACCCTACAAGTGCAGCTTTAAAACACACCACAAAATATAACAAAAAACAAAAGTCTCAACACAAACTGAAAATATCATGTATGGTAGTACCGTATTTTTTGCAGTGCTGTTATATTGCATTAGATCATGAAGGCTTTTTTTTCTTTTTTGGGTAATTTGCTATGTAAATTACGTGTGCCTGTATAAGGTGATCTACCTAATTGTTAGATTTGAATACCACACAAAGATGTTGGAAAAACTCTACGACCGACGACTCTCTGTTTGAATCTTTACTTTCGTGTGAACCAAACCAAACCAAACCACAACAGCAGCGCTTGTATTCATGTGATCAATCTGCTGTAGCCTATGTGACTTTAGTTTCAGAACTTTTTAACCTCTGTGCAGCCAGTGCACTTTAAGACATGTGAATCAACCAACCAAAAAACTCTGACGGAAACACATGACACAGTATGATGACCTTTACTGAGTTACTTATGACTTATTGTTGGCGATAAGAAATGGGATTCTGCTCTGCTTTGCTTTAACTCGGTATAAGAACGAACGTGACAAACAGGATTTAAACATCATAGGCTACTATAGGAGCCCTTCATTTACAATGTACTGTAGTGTATGTCTATATTTTGTACTTCTCATAATACTCTTAGATATTACTCTCAAAGTAAAGTCAAACAAACGTATGAGAGAAGGAGTAGGACATGAAAGGAGATGATAACATCGGGGTAAAGTCTGTCTTTATGGTACTTTATCAACACAATGTCAGAGTTTAACAAGAGATTAAAAATGACAATTTTAATAACTCATTCAGTGACGTCTATGTCTCCTGTGTGGTTGTAGTTGTGCTGTCGTTTGGTGACTGCATATGAGTCGTCTTACTCTACCTTTGACCCTCACTGAGACAACATTATGGTTTATTAATGCAGTAATTTGAGGATTCCACACCACTCACACACACTCTCAAGTGGCAGCAGTAATGTCACCTGTCAAACAACACATGCTCTTCTATTGACCTATTTCGACTCTCTCCAGACAGAATAAGTGGAGATTTCTTACCATTTTGACTCTTGCTGTTTATTAAAATGTCTCTTATAATATTTCCTTGTTCTGCCTGCAGAAAAAAACAACATTGCAAGTGAATATATACAAAACAAGCAACTGACCCCACATGACAAGAGAAAAGGACATATAATAAAACATGTGTTTACCGCTGCCCTTACTGACGACGTGCAACCACTTTTTGTGTTCGTCATGGAACACGCTCCAATGTCAGTTCCGTGCGACTACCGGTACAAACAATTACCGTAAACCGCTCAAACTAAGATAGACATTTCATTTATTCTACTTTATTGTCATACAGACGTTATCAATTTAAAGTAAATAGATTGTATATGGGATTAAATATACCCTCGTCTAGTCTAGGAAACGGTAGAATTGTTCATCTGTGTTGTATATATATATATATATATATATATATATAATTTATAATATCTTCAACTGCACAATACTGACTTAAACCTGCAGTAGGCAGAATAATTTTGGCATCATTGGGCAAAAATTCCATAATAACCTTTCAGCATATTGTAATTCAAGTGTTCTGAGAGAACACAAGACTGGCTCCGTTTTCAGGCTTTGACTTTGGTTTATTCCCACCCTGAGGCTGCAGTTATGGTTTTTAAGAAACCTTAAGCCATTTTACTGCTTAGTTTTTCGTTTTACATATAAGAAAGTAGAGATAAGTAACCAAGGCAACTAGTGTAGTAATAATAATAATAATAATAATAATAATAATAATAATGATAATTTATATAACACTTATTACAAGGCTGTGTTGAATACTCATTTCTGATTGGTTAATCACAGCGTTCTGCGGTCCGTTATTTAATTATAGCAGACCATTGCTATGTATAGCAGGCCGTTGATATGGGCGCAGTTCTGATGTCGGACTCTGGCGGATCGTTTTGGTGTCAAATTACTGATTTCTTAAGTAAGTAGCCTTGTAATAAGAGGGATAATGTACAGCTAGAGGGTCATTGTTGTATGTGTGGGATTCTTTCACAACAATGACCGGCTCGCTGTACATTATCCCTTACTTGTCAAATTTAAGCACAAGGTTCTTTCCAGATTAAAAGATTTGCAGAATAAAAGAGAAAAAAAAAAAAAATCAAAATTCCATATAAACCCCCCCATATAAAAAAATCAGGAACATGAGAGCACATATTATATCAAGCAGCACTGAGCCCAAACATAACACGGAGGTGCAAGAGCCACTGAATTGGGCCATATAGGCTCCATGCTGTATGACAGGGGGGAAACAGCCTGACGCACCCTCACACACGTCCCTGTCTGTTGTTGACATAAGCTAATAATCTATTTTAATCGATTATTTACAATGAAGCTCTGTTCAGCAAACACGATCTAACTCTCTCCAAATGACAACCCAGGACAGAGGAAAAGCCGCGAATGAGCCACGAAAGCTTCACTTTAAAGCTTTCGTTTCCCCTCTATACGGCAGAGATAAAGGCACGTGAGGAAGGGCGAGAGGAGGAGGAGGAGGAAGAGGAGGGGGGGAGGAGGAGGAGGAGGAGGAGGAATAGGGGGGGGAGGAGGAGGAGGAGGAGGAGGAGCAGCCAAGAAGGACTGGCTGACCGGCGTGAGTGTGATCACCACCTCTGTCCAAAGAGATCGGAGCTCTGAGAGGGGTGGGTAGAGAAACGGTGGGTCAGCGCCTGTTTTAGTCTATTTCTATTTTATTCTATTTTTATATGACACCTCTGCAGTTTGTTGATACCGTCTACAATGAGCTTTGAATCCCGAGGCTGCTCTTTGGGGATTTGATGGGGGTGTTATCTCAGAGAGGATCATATAAATTGTTTTAAATTGAGACGTAATATCTTCTGACAGGACCCAGACATGAATGTGAAGGACGAAAAGGAAACGCTGGGCGCAGCCAAACAAGAACAAAATGGGTATTTATGGTAACCACACTTTAAATGATCTCTTTCTCTTACCAAGTTCAGTAGATTTTTACGAGAGATGGTTTGCCAACTCTGTTATTATTATAAATAATAACAGGTGTCTCGGTTATTCTCTAGAAGAACAAATTATGCTATTAGACTTTATATTCATGCATCATGCTTTTTATCTCCTCCAGTGAGAGCAAGGAGGATGGAAAGAAGAAAGAAAAAGAGCCAAAGTTGCCTATGGTTGGCCCCATTGAAGTGGTAAGCTCAGTCATCACTCTTTCTGTCAGAACCAGATGTTTATGCAGTGTTATTATTCTTTTGAAGCAGTGTGGCTCTTATTTTTCACTTTCTACAGTCTAATCATTTCTACTGTCCCCCCCCCCCCTCCTTTATTTAACCAGAAAGGTCCCATTGAGATAGGCTACAAGAGGGTCCTGGTCAAGATGGGCAGCAAAATAAAAGTTTCATATACAAGTACAAAAAGAGACAGATAACATTAAAACATAACCTACCAAAATAACACACAACAACAGACGCAAAACATACAGGAATCAGAGGCTAAAAGAATGGCAACAACATTGTTGTAAAAATGATTTTAAAGTTTACTTAAGTATGCCTTGCAGCTTTTGGGGCATGAAAGGAAAAGGCAGATTTACCCAGCTCTGTTCTGGTGATTGGGACCATGAAGATGATTTTCCCTGATGATCTACTGTTATAGCAAGTGGAATAATATGTCAGTCAACTGGATATGTACTGCAGTAATTTACCCAGTAAAGCTACTGTTTTATATTGCTATAAAATGCAGTTGATATGCTGTGTGTGTGTGTGTGTGTGTGTGTGTGTGTGTGTGTGTGTGTGTGTGTGTGTGTGTGTGTGCGTGTGTGTGTGTGTGCGTGTGTGTGTGTGTGTGTGCGTGTGCGTGTGTGAAGTAAGAGTAGGAGGTGGGAGAGAGGATGGGAGTGTGACACATCCTCCTGTTGTTTGGGTTTGACTCCACCTGTCCCCTGCTGCGAGAATATAATAGCTGTTCAGACTTTAAAGTCTTTCCCCGTTCTGTTTGCATAATTCAAAATTCCTACACCCAGCAAAAAACCCTTTATGAAAAAGTTTATTTTAAGAAATAAATTTAGGTAAAGTTCAAGTATATTTCCCAAGTATACTTTATGTAGTACGTATACTAATATAAATGTACTAGTAGTATACTTGTAAGCGTATTACTTCAATACTTCTTGGGACTAAATTGGCCCACTTTTTTTTTTTTTATAATTTATTTTTCCCAATTTTTTTAGAGGTTGTTTTCATATATGCAATTTACAGTTCATGATAACAATAGTTATATAAACCACTTTTTAAGTAATTGAGCTTAGAAACAAACACAAATTAGCCCACTTTTGAGTTTATAAAAGAATACGAAGTGTACTTTACATGAAGTGTATGAATAGTAAACGTTGAGAACACAACTAGTTTACATCTAAGTTGTATTTTATACTGCAACTATACTATGAAGTGAACTATACTACAAGTGAACTTATAGCTATACTGTTAGTTTACTACTTATATACTTGTAGCCCACTTTTTAGTTTATGAAAGTACACTTTAAAGTATGCTCTCAGTAAACTACTAGTTTGGTAGATTTTACTGCAAGTACTTGTAAGTTTTCTGTAACTTTTAGTACTTAGCCAATTGTTTATGCATTACATGAAGAGACTTGCTCATTTTGCTATTTGACTTGATGTTTTGTGATGAGATTAATAAAATAAATCAAATTTGTTTTTCTCGCATGCCTCCACGGTAAATGCAAAAACGTAGAAAATTCTTGATGAATTGAAGTAAATTCATGTCAAAACATACGTTTACAAACTCTAAGGCACTCAAATGGGCTACTCTATCAAAGAGTAAGCATAAGCCAAGTAAACTTAGACTTTCCTGTATACTTGTCAGTATAAGTCAAGTATACTTAAGTATAATTTTGTTTGTAAGGGGTATCAGGAGCAACATACAGATACTGATTTCTGCTGTTCTGTTTTTGGTCTTTCTACACTCTCTCCTTTATGTGAGTGTAGTTTAGGTTTGCAAACGGCTTGGACATTTTGATGATCGTGGTTGGGACAGTCTGTGCCATGATCAACGGTGTAGTGCTTCCTCTCATGTGTGTTGTGTTTGGGGAAATGACAGACAGTTTTGTAGAGAACGCCAAGGTGACACAAAACAACACCAACTACCCCAGTAAGTTTCACAGACATGGGCACAGATGATGATGAGATGCAATGTATGCAACACCCTTAAACAATGTTGTTTATAACCTTCAGATATCACCATCACACCAAAAAACAGCACCTTAGAGGAAGACATGACGCGGTAAGACTTCATATGATCAGCATAAACAGAGCAAGCTGTTGTCGGGTGAAAATATCTCCAAAATGTTGAATTCAATGTTGATGGTTCTGTTTTTTTAGGGCTGTCAATCGATTAAAAAATGTCATCGCATGATTGTCCATAGTTAATCGCGATTAATCGCACATTTTTTATCTGTTCAAAAACTGACTTAAAGGGAGATTTGTCAAGTATTTAATACTCTTATCAACATGGGAGTGGGCAAATATGCTTGCTTTATGCAAATGTATGTATATATTTATTATTGGAAATCAATTAACAACACAAAAAAATGACAAATATTGTCCAGAAACCCTCACAGGTACTGCATTTAGCATAAAAAATATGCTCAAATCATAACGTTGCAAACTCAAGTCCAACAGGCAACAACAGCTGTCAGTGTGTCAGTGTGCTGACTTGACTATGACTTGCCCCAAAACTGCATGTGATGATCATAAAGTGGGCATGTCTGTAAAGGGGAGACTCAAGGGTACCCATAGAACCCATTTTCATTCACATATCTTGAGGTCAGAGGTCAAGGGACCCCTTTGAAAATGGCCATGCCAGTTTATTCTCGACTAAATTTTGGGCAAGTTTGGAGCGTTATTTAACCTCCTTCGCAACAAGCTAGTATGACATGTTTGGTACCAACGGGTTCCTTAGGTTTTTCTAGTTTCATATGATGCCAGTATCTTCACTATCTAGCTTTAAAGTTGAGCCTGTTACAACCTAAAAATCACAAGTTGCGTTAGTGCGTTAAAGAAATTAGTGGCGTTAAAATGAATTTTATGTTAACGCGTTATTATCGCGATAACTTTGACAGCCCTAGTTTTTTTTTATATTTTTAATGAGTTCCATAAGTGCAGGAAGGTCAGGGATCTTGCAGGGATTCCTCTAGGCATAAAATTGCATCAATAATTAAATTCCTGTCACTTACATCATCTTTTGCCAACTTCCACTTTATTAGACAAATTAAAGAATTTACAGTTTTGTTTAAGTCAAAGTTTTAATGTTGTTATTGTTTTAATACTTCTTTTCTTCAAGCTTTGCCATCTCCTACTCCATCATGGGTTTCGTCGTGCTGGTGTTTGGCTACGGGCAGGTGGCCCTCTGGAGCTTATCAGCCGGGCGGCAGGCCACACGCATCCGCAAGTTGTTTTTCCACCGCATCATGCAGCAGGACATCGGCTGGTTCGATGTCAATGAAACAGGAGAGCTCAACACACGTCTCACAGAGTGGGTAACAGACAAGTCACACACTCTATTTCATATGTAGACGTATTATTGTAACGCAGGGCTTCAGCTAACAATTTCTTTCAAAATTTGCCGATCATTTTCTTCATCAACTAATTGATTCATCATTTGGTCAATGTAAGTGAAAAATGCCTATCACAATTTCCCAGAGCCCAAGTTGACATATATAACTTGCTTGTTTTGTTCAACTAACAGCTGAACCGAAAGATATTCTAATATTTCGGGGGATCTCTTTGCATTAGTGGAATATAATATTCATAACCATGTTTTCATTAGTGTATAATCACCTGAAACTAAGAATTGTTTTGTTACTGTTAGTTTGAAGATCATTGGTAGACATGTTGTTTCTATTTGCATGCGTAGTGATATCTATAAGATCCAAGAGGGTATTGGCGACAAGGCCGGGAAGCTTATCCAAGCCCTCAGCTCCTTCCTCACAGCCTTCACCATCGGCTTCGTCAAAGGCTGGAAACTCACTCTCGTCATCCTGGCTGTGAGCCCGGCGCTGGCCCTTTCATCCGGAATTTTCTCTAAGGTAAACGTCTCTCCGTCGTCTTTGTTTTGCTCACGCTGTCTTTGTCCATCTTTCTGCCCATTCTTTTGCTATCCTCCATAAGTTGATCATAAGGTAACAGTCCCCTCCAGGTATTCATAATAACATGATGTCTTTCTCCTTGTCTGAATAGGTGATGGCGACTTTCACTTCCAAAGAGCAGACTGCGTATGCCAAAGCTGGAGCTGTGGCAGAAGAGGTGCTCTCTGCTATTAGGACAGTATTTGCCTTCAGTGGTCAGGACAGAGAAATCAAGAGGTATGTACTGTATGTTATATACTGTATATATGTGTAGGTGTAGGTAGTTCTTATCACCAAGTGGATATAATGACACAGATCCAAAGACACCAAATAAGATTGATAGTAAATAATTAACAATTAATACTGTGTGTGGGGTATAATATACTATCAATATGTGCTGGAATATCCAAATACAATTGCCCAAATTACAAGATTTTGATCATATACAAATTTGATGGATAGTTATGAGACCAAATTTATTATTATTTAACAAAGCAAACCACCTGTGCAGGGCAAATAAATCTTGGTTTATAAAGCGATCAAATTCCAAATTAGAATGGCACTCGGAGAGCGCAGACCTCCGCCCCCCTCTCCGTTCAGCTTGCGCCATCATCCACGTGTATTTCTTCTTTATGTTGAGATCAGCTGTACGTAGCGGAGCATCGTAAAACACTTCATTCAAACTGGACAGAAACAAAATAAAACTCACCTAAACCGTCGTCGTTACTCTTTCCAACAATCACCAAGTGTGCTTTGGTCGAACTCAACTGTAATTGCACCGAGTTTAATATGAATAAACACCTAATCTAAAGTCGCCCCCCCCCCCCCCCCCCCCCCCCCGCACCCCCACCCCACTCCCCACTTTCTCTCTGTCTCTCTCTCTGAAGGAAGAAGGCGTGGTCATGCGTCATCAACGCCTCATCACATACCCTGTCGTTTTAATGCTCAGACTGATCGGAATTCTTAAAAATATTCCTGAATCCGGATCATGATACGGATCGCCACTAAAATCTAATGGATTGTTCATTGTGCCACACCCCACCCCTCCAAAAAATTTCATTCAAATCCATCGCGGACTTTTTGAGTAATCGTGCATACGGACAAACCAACAAACAAACCAACAAACCAACACCAGTGAAAACATAACCTCCTTCCTAGGCCTTCGGCCTTGGCGGAGGTAAAAATAGCCCCCACACAGCCTGTAACTGGATAAAACCCATTCAAATCCATCCATTAGATCAGTGTTTTCTACTGATTGCATTGCAATCTAATTTGCTGAGTCATGCTTGTGCCTTTGTGTCTGTTGCACCACAGATATCATAAGAACTTGGAGGATGCAAAAAACATGGGCATAAAGAAGGCGTTATCTGCTAACCTTGCCATGGGCTTCACCTTCTTGCTGATCTTCCTGTCCTATGCTCTGGCCTTCTGGTACGGAAGTACACTCATCCTGGCTAAGGAGTACACCATTGGAACTTTACTCATTGTGAGTAGAAACATTATGACAGACTTTCTAATAATCTTTTGAGACTCTGAAAAAGACGGTTGCTGTAGCTAACACTGATGTGTGTGTGTGTGTGTGTGTGTGTGTGTGTGTGTGTGTGTGTGTGTGTCTCCTAAGGTGTTCTTCGCTGTGATTATTGGAGCGTTCACTATGGGACAGGCCGCTCCAAACGTCGAGACCTTTGCCAGCGCCCGGGGAGGTGCACATAAAGTGTACAGAATTATTGATCATGTAAGGAATGCAAATTTTTTCCCGAGAGTACACAAAGTCAAAAATGGTTTTACGCCTCTGCACCAGCGATAGCCGTGGCCGGAGGCATTATGTTTTCGGGTTGTCAATCCATACGTTCAATAGTCCGTACCATTCTCATAAACGTGATATCTCAGGCCTGGAGCAAATTTCTTCAAATTTGAGACAAACGTCCACCTGGACTCAAGGATAAACTGATTAGAATTAGGTGGTCAAAGGTCGACGTCAATGTCACCTCACAAAAACACCTTTCTGGCCATAACTGAAGAATTCATAAGCTAATTACGACAATTTCACACACACGTCTAACAGGATCGAGTGATGTAGTGAGGACATTTTGGACAAACACAGATGTAAACTGCAACTTCATTGGTTGGCGGAGGCATACAACCGTGAGGCGGTAATTCTAGTTTTAGATCTTTTTGCTGCTGGACAGTTGTCAGTTTGTATTACCGAACATGCACCCTGGCACTCTGGGAAGCCGCTTTGATGCAGCCGACAACTTGGAGTCAGAGATGTTGGATTTTGCTCTAATTGGAGCACCTGCTGTCAGGTCATTTGGTTGATATTGCACAGCTCTGGCTCTCTCCTCTCCCAATCAAGTTCTTTATCCAACTGTGGCCAAACTGCAAACAAAACCAGAGCTGAGTTCTTAGAAGTAAAAAAGCTCTTGTCTCAACAGAAACCGGTCATTGACAGCTATTCAGAGGCCGGCTTCAAGCCTGATTCCATCACAGGAAACATAGAGTTCAAGAACATCCACTTCAGCTACCCCTCGAGACCGGACGTCACAGTACGTTTCCCACAGACACTGTTTACTGAACTCTAAAACAGACATTATATCACTTCAGCCTGTGTCTCATCACTGACATTGTTGTTATTTGTAGGTATTAAATAACTTCTCTCTGAGTGTGAAGAGTGGACAGACCATTGCCTTGGTGGGTAGCAGCGGTTGTGGTAAAAGCACCACAGTCCAGCTGCTGCAGAGGTTCTATGATCCTAAAGAAGGATCGGTAAGTGATATTTCTAAACCACTTAATTCGAAGGTTTGATTCAGTATTTGTCATCGTATCCACTCTGCTATAGTTGAGGACTTAAAAGAGTACTTCACCAATTTAGCATTACACTCCTAGAACATTTTGCCATTTGATAAGAGCAGGTGTCACACAAAGTAAAGGATTAGGGTAGTGTTTTGTTTCAACCCATTTACTGCAAATCATGTATACGCTGTTATTGCAGGTTACACCATTAAATGTTCCTGCTTTCCAGGCAGATATTGGTTTCCATTAATTTTACATTGATATGAAAATCTATTTTGTGAGTCTTGAAGCTTGCTTAAAATACAGTTAACCGTGAATATCATGTCTGCATTTGTAAATACCGTTTTTTGTCATGCTATACTGAAAATTAGGGCTTGTCATCACTGTGAGGTTGCCAGGCAACCAGCAGAAACTCCAGGAAGTCACTGCGCTCGGCTTCATATGTATCGCACAGACATGACAGTGGTGTCATATCTTCTAACTCTCGGCAAGAAAGCAAATGAGGGTATTTCCCAAAATGAGGAGATGCTGTGTCAATTACGCATGGTGTTTAGATTAAGTGCTGTGTCTGTTTGACCTCTGCCTTTTAGGTGAATATTGATGGTCACGACATCCGTTCTCTTAACGTCCGCTACCTGAGAGAGATGATCGGAGTGGTGAGTCAGGAGCCCATCCTCTTTGCCACCACCATCGTTGAGAACATCAGATACGGACGACTAGACGTGACGCAGTCTGAGATCGAACAAGCTGCCAAGGAGGCTAACGCTTATGACTTCATTATGAACCTTCCAGATGTATGACTGTATTTATGACTCCCTCTCCTCTGTGCTTGTCAAGAACTCTGTCCACCACTTGCTAATATTGAGACTCTTATCGTTGAGCAGAAGTTTGAGACGATGGTCGGAGACCGAGGGACTCAAATGAGTGGAGGACAGAAGCAGAGGATTGCGATTGCTCGAGCTCTAGTCCGCAACCCCAAATTTCTTCTGTTGGACGAAGCCACATCTGCTCTTGATGCTGAGAGTGAGACCATTGTGCAAGCTGCACTCGACAAGGTACAAATACACACAGACACACATGCTCTGCCTCATTCGAACACAGCACGAGGACTTACTTTGCACTTTAACACTGAAACAGACCTTTTAAAGAAATGTAGTTAAAGAGTTTATATAAATTAGATTACTTTGGTTTACTAATTTCTTAAGCACATGAACGGAGGAAGGGAAATAACTCTGGATTCGGCTATTAGTGCATTTTACAACTTTTTAGGCCGAATGATTTAAATAAGGGCTATTCAGGTGTTTGATCTGGGAAGTTGATTTACCTCAACAACAAAAAAATATCTGCTGATTTACAGATGTCAAGTCTATGAGAAAAAGTATTTCTGGGCCCAATGGCATCACATCAGCCTCTACCTATAACTCACTCAGGCTGGAATGCAAGGCAGTAACAGTACAAGCTCTCTATGTGTCACAGAGCTGGTGGCATGCTGTGTCCTAATTAAAGGAACACTTGGATTAAAAGCAAGTTTTGACAGCTTTACTAGATTGCATTGAATACATGGTATTCAAATGCTGAACCAAAATTCTTCAATTTCTACAGAGTAGTTTAACTTGAATTAGCAGCAATAGCAAGTACTTAAAATAACACCATCAGGGTTTAAAGTGTTAATAATAATCCAAAATCTCTCAAATTACAATTCTCACCACAATGCACTTGTTTATAAGTACAGCTGGATGTCAACTCCTGTGGAAGACTAGAGGTGTAGAATGTAAACACCTTTGGTTTGTTTAGAAGGGGAAATAAAAATTGTTGGATTTAACGAAAAAATATGATGGAATTAATATTGCACAATTATAAACAATTGCCAACAAAGATGGTAAACATTGCAAACATCAGCAAGTTAGCTTTGTCATTGTGAGCATGTTAGCATGCTGATGTTAGCGTTAAACTCAAAGCACCACTGTGCAACCTCGTTGAGCCGCAGCCCATAGACTCTTATTACTAATATTAAAACGTGTCAACTGCAAACATGTTGTATGTTCATAGATTGTATGTAAAACTCTTGTAAATGTAAGCATAGACACAAAAATTAGGACACCTATCTTTGTGTGCAGGTCCGACAGGGTCGTACCACCATAATTGTTGCCCACCGCCTCTCAACCATCAGAAACGCTGACGTCATCGCTGGCTTCCAGAACGGTGAAATTGTAGAGCTGGGGACTCACAGCCAACTGATGGAAAAACAGGGAGTCTACCATACACTGGTTACCATGCAGGTAACATAGACACTCATAAACACCTTGACACACCATTTGGTTGGGCTTTAACTCAAGGGGAACTTCGTAATGGTCAGTCTTTTATATTGTTTGTATCTGTGGTTCCCTCCCGTCTCTCTGTCGCAGACCTTTCAGAAAGCCGAGGAGACGGAGGAGGCAGAGGGTGAGCAGTCTGCGGATCAGAAGAGTCCGTTAGTCAAGTCCCTCTCTCTGCGCAGGAGGAAGTCCACAAGAGGTTCCTCCTTCTCTGCCTCAGAGGTAGACAAAGAGGTGAAAGAAAAGTCCAAGGATGACGGGATAGAAGAGGTGAGCTGTGGTGCACGTCTGTGGTTTGAGTGGCTGTGTCAACATTGTCAACATGGACTTTGCAAGCTATGCAATACGATGTACTCTCATAGTCCAACCCCACTATTACCTGATGCCCATATATCGTTGGATGCCAAAAAGGCTTTTGACGGGGTCTAGTTAGATTTTCTTTATTCAGGCCTTAAAGCTGATGTAGGCAAGATTGGAGCAAATATGATTAAAAAAAGTTATTTTTATAAAATGGTTGCTATATCGTGACAGTAGTACATGAAACAGGTAACCTGAAAAAATTCATGTGCCTCTGTGTCCTTCGTTTTCCTCCGGTGCTCCTCACGGCATCTGCAAGATTTCACAGACCGGAGGAAAAGAAGCAGTTGGGGCTGATCTGAGGTCTGCTGTCTAGCTGCTGTCTATGAGAGCCGGCTGTCAATCACTCGCGAACTCCGACCAAACGGTCAAACTAGACAGCGCTGATCAAATATGAATCATTATTATGTTACGTTAATGCCTATTTCTCGCCTCAAATGTTTTCAGAATCATCTTGTAGTGTACTGTTTAGCTGTAAAATGAGAAAGTTTGTGACGCGGCTGCCATTGTAAAATCTGTTGAAGGAACGCCAAGTTCCGGTCATGACCGGAGCACAGCCAATAGGAACGCTCTCTCAATGAAATGACCTGTGATTGGTCAAAGTCTCCCTTCAAGGGCTAGATTTTTTAAAGCCTGTAAACAGAGCCATGATGAGGTGCAGAAGTCTAGTTTTCTCTAAGAACACTTGAATTACAATATGCTGAAAGGTTATTATGGAATTTTTGCCCAATGATGCCAAAAATATACTGCCTACTGCCACTTTAATAGGTTTAGTTTTGGTGAAAAATGTATTGCATGGGTGAGGTAATTATACCTGTCTCCATGATCCAAATACTTTACAAATCAGGGCTTTCCCCTCTCCCCTCTTTAATTTGTTCCTGCTATCAAACCCTGAGCTATTGCTTTGCATGGTTTGATTGGTCATGATGAGATTTAAAGAGGGGGGGAAGGAGCACAAGATCTTGTCATATGCTGACGATCTATTATTATATGTGTAAAATCCTGCCAACTCAATACCAAATATTACGTCTGTTCTGAGGGAGTATGGTAGGGTCTCTGGTTACAAACTGAACTGAACTAAAAGTGAACTTTTTCCACTAAACACTGTAGCCAAGGGTATCTCATAGTCACAGTTTCCATTCATAATAACATGGCTGTCAAAGTTAACGCGATAGTAACGCGTTACCTGCTTTTTAGGTTGTAGTAGGCTCAGTTCTAAAGCTAGAGTGAAGATACTGGCCTCATATGAAACTAGAAAACCTGAGGATATTTTTTTAATCAATTGACAGCCCTAATTAATACACTTCCAAAATTTGGGTTTCTATTCAAACTATCCCTATCTTGATTAGGAAACCTTTTTCATGACGGTTGATAAAATTCCATCCCATTTCATCTGGAATAAGACGAAACCCGAGAATTAGGAAAGATTATTAACAGTTGGCCAATCGAGGAAATGGGACTACCTCAATTGAAGGATTACTATGTGGCCTCTCCTTCTCAGTACAATCTGTTAACTCTGATAGTGATCCAGTTTGGGTACAGGTGGAACAGGCTTCCTGCTGTTCCATCTTTAGCAGATCTTATATTTTCTGCCCTACCCTGCCTCTTAACTATGTACACGATAACCCTACTGTAAAGATATTGTCCAAAATTAGAAAATATTTTTGATGGCTCTTTACTTGCTCCCCTGTTTCCTTCAGTTTATCACAGTCTCACTTTCTGAAGCTCTTCCTGAAGAAAAATGTGAGGAAGGCAGAAAGAAAGAAATGAAATGTGACTCAGCTCTTTCTCTCTCTTTTTCTGCAGGATGAAAATGTTCCCCCCGTGTCGTTATTTAAAGTGATGCGTCTCAACCTTTCTGAGTGGCCATACATTTTGGTGGGGACCATCTGTGCCATCATCAACGGAGCGATGCAGCCACTGTTTGCTATCGTCTTCTCCAAGATCATCAATGTATATTACTCTTACTATGTGTTCTACAAAACAAGTTACTTTAAAGAAACAGTGTGTAACATTTCGGGGGAGCAGAAATGGAATATAATATTCATAACTATGTCTTCATTAGTGTATAATCACCCGAAACTAAGAATCGTGTTTTCGTTAGCTTAGAATGAGTCTTTCATATCTATATAGGGAGCTGGTCCTCTTCACACAGTCCGCCATGTTGCTCCACCATGTTTCTACAGTAGCCCAGAACGGACAAACCAAACAATGGCTCTAGAGAGAGCCTTTCATGTTTATACATTAGTTAAATTAGTTCTCTGACACGCTTGTGAAACTGTGGAAACGTGAGCAGCACAGTGCAAAACCGTGGTACCGCCAGCCGCCGTCTGATTTCCGTTGCTCCTAAAGTTGTGTTATTATGGTAAGGATGGTCTCTGAGCGAGGTGAACGGCATTACAATGGTTTTGCACTCAGCGGCTCACGTTACCGCAGTCTTGGAAAGGGAAGATTGAGCGGAGGGGTACTCAGTTGGTTGCAATCTGCAACCACACCACTAAATGCCGCCAAATCCTACACACTGTACCTTTAATGCTTCATGTTAATTGCAACATTTGTCAGATGTGGTAGAAAGCTACAAATTAGCTGTTTATTTCCTCTCTTCTCAGGTGTTTAAAGATCCAGATCCAGCGGTTGTCAGCCAGAGAGCCTCATTCTTTTCTCTGATGTTTGTTGTTATTGGAGTTGTAAGCTTCGTCGCCATGTTTCTACAGGTATACGTTTACACGCACAAACACATGCATGTTGACGTACATTCATTTCCTGGGTGTGTTCATTGTCCTCAAAGGAATAGTTTATCATTTTAGTAAATAAATACACTTTTTAGCATTTACACACACAAGAGAGAAGATACCAATACACATTTCTGTACAATACATTTGAAGGTAGCATAAAGACTGGGAACATGACTGTCTTATGGCTGTTGCTGTTGCTGTTGCTGTACATGTACTGGGCAGACGAGAGTGGTATCAATCTTCTCATCTAACTCTTGGCAAGAAAGCAAATAAGCGAATTTCCCAAAATGTGGAACTGTTTCTTTAACCATATATGCCTAAACCCAAAACTACTTTAATTTTACTTCTAGCCTTTTTAACTAAAACCAAGAATGGTTTAAAAAAATGGAAACCTTGATACCGATCACACAAGCTTACAGTGTGATATTGCGAGAGTGCCTCTACAAGTGTCGCATGGACACACACATGCTTTATCCAGATGATAGTATTGCAGTATAAACACATGTAGGTGCTGTGATAGTCACAGAAGTTCATGCCAATGTGCAGGTGTGCTCATGTCTTCTGTCTATAACATTTAACAGGGCTTCTGTTTTGGTAAATCTGGAGAGATTCTGACCCTTAAACTGAGACTCGGGGCCTTTAAGGCCATGATGAGACAGGTGAGTGTAACCTTGCCTCTCTTTCTTTCTCCTCTCCTCTGCTATCTATCTGTCAGGGCTATTAAATTCAATTAATAAATAATAACTAAAAATAATTTTCTAAACTTTCACTTTGTTAATTATTTAGTCATGTTTACTGTTACAAATGGTTTTAAATAGGGCTGTTAATCAATTAAAATATTTAATCACGATTAATCGCATGATTGTCCATGATTAATCGCGATGAATCGCAAATCAATCGCACATTTTTTATCTGTTCAAAACGTACCTTAAAGGGAGATTTGTCAAGTATTTAATACTCTTATCAACATTGGAGTGGGCAAATATGCTTGCTTTATGCAAATATGTATGTATATATTTATTATTGGAAATCAATTAACAACACAAAACAATGACAAATATTGTCTGGAAACCCTCACAGGTACTGCATTTAGCATAAAAAATATGCTCAAATCATAACATGGCAAACTCAAGCCCAACAGGCAACAACAGCTGTCAGTGTGTCAGTGTGCTGACTTGACTATGACTTGCCCAAAACTGCATGTGATTATCGTAAAGTGGGCATGTCTGTAAAGGGGAGACTCGTGGGTACCCATAGAACCCATTTTCATTCACATATCTTGAGGTCAGAGGTCAAAGGACCCCTTTTGAAAATGGCCTTGACAGTTTTTCCTCGCCAAAATTTAGCACAAGTTTGGAGCGTTATTTAACCTCCTTCCCAACAAGCTAGTATAACACTTGGTTGGTACCAATGGATTCCTTAGGTTTTCTAGTTTCTATGATACCAGTATCTTCACTCTAGCTAAAACTGAGCCCGGGACAACCTCCGAAAGATCGATTGCATTAATGCATTAAAGGGACTATTTGTAACTTTTCACGCGCATAAATCCTAACGGGTCGGATTCCCATGCGCGCTCGCGTGTGGGTACGCGAGCGCGCAGCAGCTCTGTTCCTGCTGCCTGCTGCCTGCACACCGCGCTCGGCTCGCTCCACCTCCACGTGAACGCGCGCACACTACACACTGCAGAGAGTTAGTTTAGCTCTGAGAATATCTAGTGAATGTGCAGTGGACGTTTTTGCAGAAATAAATGCTGCCGCTCCTCCAGACCAACAGAGGTTTCCCGTGTCTTGTGAAGTGACGGGGCTCCGCAGCGAGTTACGTTATCGTCCCGACCGGGTGTCGGTCTCTCTCTCCCCCCCCCCCCGACCGGGTGTCTCCCCCCTCCCCCCCCGTTCCCTCCGCGGTCCGCAGGCTGAGAAAGGAAAAGGCAACACTAGAATCAGCATTGATCCATGGAGAGACCTTAGTCTGGTCAGCTAACATTACTGCCAAGCAGGTGAAATATAGAGTGATATTGTGTTTTAGCTGACGTGTGTCGCCTCGCTGTTTTGATGGATGCTCGCTCACATTCAGGTAGCGCGTGCACACGGGCGAGTGCGAGCAACAGGACGCTGACTTTCGTTGACATTGCGGCCACAGGTGTCGCTGTGAACAAGCAATTTCTGATTCTTACATATAGCCCCTTTAAAGAAATTAGTGGCGTTAAAACAAATTTGCGTTAACGCGTTATTATCGCGTTAACTTTGACAGCCCTAATTTTAATACAACAGAAATCAGAACAATGTGGCTCTCAAGCTCAAAAAGTTAACATATTTCTGATTGCTGTTTTCTTGTAGGATCTCGGCTGGTACGACGACTCCAAAAACAGTGTTGGAGCGCTCACTACGAGACTGGCCGCAGACGCAGCCCAAGTACAAGGGGTTAGTCTCAACAGCGGTCTCTCACACTCACACACACACACACACACAACTAACAAAGCTATTTGCCAAAGACTCAACGAATCGTCCCAGAAAATCAGTGATCTTGTAATCTGCTTTGTTCCCATCTTTCACATCTGCTCAGGCTACAGGAGTACGTTTGGCCATGTTCGCCCAGAACATAGCCAACATGGGCACCGCTATGATCATCTCCTTTGTGTACGGCTGGGAGCTGACCCTGCTCATCCTGTCTGTGGCGCCCATAATGGCATTGGCTGGAGCTGTGGAGATGCAGACGCTCACCGGACACGCTGCCAAAGACAAGAAGGAGCTGGAGAAGTCTGGAAAGGTATTCAGTGTGGGGTGTGCCAGAGTAACATACAAATTCCTTTTTTATGACTCTATGACTCTCCTAAATGTCCTTCGGGATCAAGAAAGTATCTATCTATCTATCTATCTCTAACATTAACAATAAAAATAAATTGGACTGGTAATGAAGGCATGGATGCCACGGAGTCAGAGAGTGATGGCCGGAGTCTAGAAATGTTTTTGAGGTATTAGAAGGTGGATTTTGTGATGGATTTAATGATTGACTGAAATGAAAGGGTGGAGTCCAGGAGGTTGCGGACCTCGGAGGATGGGCAGATGGAGCTGCCATCCACGTCTAGGAGGAGATCTCAAACCTTCCGGAGCAGCGCCTTAGGGGCCACAACCATGAGCCCTGTTTTGCTGCTGTTGAGTTCCAGAAAGTTAGATGACATCCATGTTTTTATTTCATGCAGGCAGTTGACTAGGGAATGGGGGGGGGCGGGGGGGGGGGGGGGGGGGGGGGGGGGGGGGGATGGTGAAGAGGAGGAGTCCAAGCACCGAACCTTGAGGCACGCCTTGGTCTACTGGGGCTGCGGAGGAGCTGGAATCACTGATGGTAATAAACTGTTTTCTGTTGAAGAGATATGATTGAAACCAGGAGAGAGCTGTTCCAGTGAGTCCTAGGTGGACAGATAGGCGGTTGAGGAGGATGGTGTGGGAGACTGTATCAAAAGCTGCGGAGAGGTCAAGGAGGATGAGGATGGTGATGTTGCTGGAATCAGCTGCGATGAGGAGGTCGTTGGTGATTTTGATGAGGGCAGTCTGTGTGCTGTGGTGAGGTCTGAATCCAGATTGTAGGGGTTCATAGAGCTCATGGTTGGACATATGCTGATGGAGTTGGGCAGCAACTGCTCTTTCCAGGATTTTACTGAGAAAAGGAAGGTTGGAGGTCGGCCGGTAGTTGTTTAGGTCCTCCGGGTCCAAGCCTCGCTTCTTAAGGATGGGGGTGACAGAGGCCGTTTTGAAGCTGGAGGGGACCGTGCCGGATTCCAAGACGGAGTTGATGATGTCGACTATGGGGGGCAGGGCACAGGGCGGATAGACATGTCTTAATCAGGGCTGTGCGCATGGGGTCCAAGGAGCAGGTGGAGGCTTTAGCCTTAGTCACTACGTTAGCAACTTGAGGAGCATCCACAGGGACGAAGGAGGATAGACAGTGCTGAGGCAGGCGTGTGGTGGAGGGAACAGTGACCTTTGACGGAGGTGCATGTGGAGGGGTGGGGGGAGGCGCCAGAAGCTGAAGGTAGATGGAGTCAAGCACCATTTATTAAAACACTGACCTTGTGATATGCAATATATAATGTTTGTATGGTTTGTCTCTACAGATTGCTACAGAGGCCATCGAGAATATCCGTACTGTCGTCTCTCTTAACAGAGAACCCACGTTTGAGTTGTTGTATCAGGAAAACCTCCAAGTACCACTCAAGTATGAGAAATTAAACCGCAGATCCATCATCTCCATGGGATATGAACACAAATTATATATGTATTTTAATCAAATTTGATTAATTTGAGGAGTGATCTCTGTCACCTTTCTCTCACTCTCCGTACAGGAACTCCCAGAAAAATGCCCATGTGCATGGTATTACCTTCTCCTTCACCCAGGCCATGATCTACTTTGCTTATGCAGGTTGTTTCCGTTTTGGAGCTTGGCTCATTTTGCAAGGAAGGATGGATTCTGAGGGAGTATTCCTGTAAGTAAACAGACAGTATGACTTTGTCTTGTCTCTTAATCTTGAGATCATATTAGTTTATGATAAACAAGATGAACAGTTTGCATGTACTCACAGGTTACAGCAGCATACAGTAACAGTAAGAATAACGCATTCCTGTTGGGATGAGAAGCAGTTTATATGGCCTTTAATCATTACCCAGGCCTGAAGTATGTGAGGGGGCACTGTGAATGGTTTGGCTCCAAACACAGTACACTGTACCTTTGGTTATCTAACAAACACACACACGTGTTTTAGGATGCTAGCGTAACTAAGCCACCGCCTTCATTTATATTCTACCTGTTACACAAAGAGGAAGTCCAAAGGTCATCGCACCTTGGGCTTCTGAAGGAACATAGAACTATAAAACACAGAAATATTAACTCCTCACCCACATGGAGCATTTAACTCAAACACATGCATTGTAAACTCTCAGGTTTGTATTTGAGATTCTTTCCAAGATCCCAAGGTTTCCAAAGACACCCAGTGTGTCAGGCTGAATTAAATGTATAAGTGATACACAAGACATCTATTATTGTCTATTTGGTGTATTTGGGATGTAAAAATTTCACTCAATATCAGAATGATGTAGCTTATAGGAATAGAGAAACAAGCAGATACCGAAAACATTATATTGTATGAAATGTTATCAGTGTGGAAACAACCTCTCTAAGGCTGTACCTAGGCACAGCGGTGCTTTGAGCTAAATGCTAACAGCAGCATGTTGTAGCAGGGATATCATGATCACCATCTTAGTTTAGTGTGTTAGCGTGCTAATATTAGCTTATTAGCACTAAACACAAAGTGTAGCTGAGGCTGATGGGAATGTCATGAGTTCTGCAGGTTTTAGGTCATAAACCAAAGTATTGGACAAAATGATGGGGAACATGAATCTTAACCAAATTTCACAGCAATCCATCCAATATTTGTTAAAAGTGCTAAATATGGGTTTGTGAGCATTTCTGTCGCCTCTCAACAGCTCTCAATATGGTAACGGCGAGCCGGCGGCTCGCAGCTAACAGTGCTAACAGCGCTAACATTGCAAACAATGGCGAAAGTGCTGACAGCGATAATAGTGTTTACCTGGAGGGACCGGAGGGTGGGTGCTACGATTCAATGACGACTGACAGCGTTAACAGCTGTAGGCTAACCGCTGTATGAGAGCAGTGCAGAGTGGAGGCCGTGAACTTGCCAGTGGGGCATGGTCACATGCATGAACATGCACTAAAAGCGCGTGTGTGCGGCCGGCCCGTCTATGTCAACAAAGCGAGGAGAAACTTGGATTACAACACACATAGAGGGAGAGCAACTTCATTCTCTGCTCAGGTAGACATTACTATATTAACTTAGCAAATCGTTGTTTGCTGCTATATTGATGCTTTGGATATCAAATTTAGTACCTGTAAGAATTTTTACTGAAAACTACAAATGTCAACCTCATGGTGGCGCTAGGAACAGTCAGGGGATCATCAACGTCAGTAATGTCATTTAACCTCTTGGCAACATGAAAATTTCAGGGCAATCCATCCAACAGTTGTCGAGATATTTCAGTCTGAACCAAAGTGGTGGACAGACTGACCGACCATCACTGCCATCCCTAAAGCCATGTTGCTAAAAAAAAATGCTAAATAGAGTGCTACAGGAATGCTCCTGAAACCCTGAAATGAGTTAGCGTTTTAGCACTATTGACTCCCTCGTCTGGAAGTCAATGTGTTTTTTTAATGGGTTTTTAGTTAGATGCCTGAAAAAAGGTCTGTGGCTAAACACAAGTTTAAGAGATTTTAACATTTTGTTACGAATTTTCTACGATATAAAATGTGTCAATAAATATCCCACTCGTGAATTTTGATGTTTTTACGTGTATTAAAAAAGGCGGTTGCTAACAAGTGGCTAAATGAGACTACAAAACGTCATCACGCCAACTCGTCCACCTTTACAGCCTGGTGTACACTCGCGCTTAGTGTAGTTTGTTTATAACGTTACAGTAGCTTTTTACTCCTGGCAATTGCATTTACACCTCAAAAATCATAAAAGTGATGCTCATTTGTGGAGATTATCTTACAGACCAAAATGTGCAAGTATCATAAACGTGTGTTTGCCACAGAGCTTATTTTCTGCAATAATACAAAACCCAATGGAAAAATCCCATTGGCTTTTGGTCGAGGGAACCCGTGCGAATCTAACTTCCGGGTTGGCAAACAAAATCCGTCATCCCTGGAGCACATTATGAAGGGTAAATTAAACAGAGATATTAGAAACGTTGGGTGGCTAAAATGTAAAAGTAGTTTTTCTTCTTCCATTCAACATTTGATAGAACTATATTCGCTTTTTCATCTTCGCTTTTGTCAGTTGTCATTGGTCCGCATGTAAAACTAACATGCGTTTGACTTTCTCTCCCAGTGTGGTTTCGGCTCTCCTGTACGGTGCCATGGCTATCGGAGAGGCCAACGCCTTCGCTCCAAACTATGCTAAGGCCAAAATCTCAGCTTCCCACCTCATGATGCTGCTGAACAAAGAGCCCGCCATTGACAATCTTTCACAGGAGGGAGAAACACCGGTACATAACACAAAGCCCCACACACCGAACACAACACTTATAATACAGCTCTTTACACATGCTAACATGTCACTCTTATGTGTTTCCTTTAAAACCCCAGGATAAATTTGATGGTAACGTGCACTTTGACAATGTCAAGTTTAACTACCCTTCGCGCCCTGATGTGCCCGTCCTCCAAGGGCTGAATCTAACGGTGAGAAAGGGAGAGACTCTGGCCTTGGTGGGGAGCAGCGGCTGTGGAAAGAGCACCACCATCCAGCTGCTGGAAAGGTTCTACGACCCCAGAGAGGGGAGAGTGGTGAGAAGACAAATCTCTGTGTAACTGGCTGATAACACTTTTGCCTCTTCACCTACTGTCAGCTAGTTGGCCAGTGTGTTTATGGCTGCTTTACAGCACTGTACTGATGAGACAGGGACCGAGAGACTGTATGAGGCCTGTGTAGCATGTGTGTTTTTATCTTTACTGCACCAACCATTTCATGTTATCTTGATGGGATTCCCGTTGTTGCTGACAGTCTTCTGAGAGAGAAAAGATTAATATTTATTGCTATTTCCTGGTCTCCCATTTTCTTCCAAGGTCACTATTTTAAAGCCCCTCTCTATAAAATATTTTCAAGTGATGCACAACAAACTCACAGATCATCAGCTCATTGTTTTGGTTTGCGCTCACAGCTCACATTAATATCGTTCTCAGCTAAAGCACCCTTACCAAAAAGAAGTTTATTCAAGTGTGCTATTAGTATACTTCTTTTAAACTTAAAATAAGAGTATACTTTCGGTTTACTTTTATGTACTACATCAAAGATATACTTAGGCTTATAGGACTAATTGTACTTAATCCTTTGATCGAGATATACTTAAGAAAAGTATAATTAAGTATTCTTGCCTTATAGGCCTACAGAAAGGTAAACTTGGCTTTTAGTTGTGTTTACTTTTTGATAGAGTAGCCTATTAAAGTGTGTGGGGCAGCTATTTTCAGCTAAAAAGCTCTAAAAACCCACTGTACACTATCTGCTCAGCACTAAACAGCACTCAGACAAAGTAAGCAACTAGCTGGTGAACATAGTGGAGTATTTAGCAGCTAAAGAGCCAGATATTATACTCAGGAGTTAGTGGAGACCAAACAAATTCAGTTATTGCATGTTTTAGACATCAAGCCCGAACCACTCCTTCTACAATAATTACTGCTAACATTTTCTCCTTCAGCTGCTGGATAATATGAATGCAAAAAAACTGAATATCCACTGGTTGAGATCTCAGATAGGCATCGTATCCCAAGAACCCGTGCTGTTCGACTGCACCTTGAGCGAAAACATTGCCTATGGAGACAACAGCCGCATTGCAACCCAGGCGGAGATAGAGGAAGCTGCTAAAGCGGCCAACATTCACAGCTTCATAGAAGGCCTGCCACAGGTAACTGCTGGGATGTTACAGTAATGCTCTGTTCTCAGTCATGACACAGCTGGAAATAAAAGGGCAGTGTGATGTTTTTATATCGAGCAGTTTTTTACAACATCTCACAAAAGCCCTCTACTAGCAACTTGGGATATGGTGTCTGGATATGGTGTTACAAATTCAATAGATCTCTCTTTTCAGAATAAGTTTCACTGTGACTTTATTTTACAGGTCCATAATTTCTTAATAATTTCCTAGGAAGTTTCCTAGGATGAAATATGCAATTTGGCACTACATAGGTAGTAATAACTACTAATGTAGACACAGTGTTCAAATCAGTACATTTCTAATCAATACATTTCAATTAATTGCTTGAGTATTCTAGTAAAGTCTTTCCCAACCTATTTTCCTTGAAGCCCGCCCCTACTTGTATCTAAGAAAGACAGCTGAGCCCCCCCACATAAATAAAGTGATGGCGTCTTGACAGATTCACAAAGCGAATGCAGATACATGATATTATCTCTTTTTTTGTAACGACTTAATTAACTTACTACAATAGCTTTAAGGGCAAAATAGATTTTTTTTTTTTGTTATTGTGGTTAAATAAATGTAATTCATGGTGTTGTTAGATTGCTTGTTAGACCGCATCGTTAATACAGGTGCGGGCCTCCCTTTGTGTTTGTCGAGGGACAGCAAATAGGTTTTTGAATGCAGTGAAAATGTTTTTGTTTTTAAACCCAAGGAAATATGGATTGAAGCAAAATATTTCGTTAGATTTTTCTACCAAGTAGCAAAAATATATCTTTTAAATCTTTTTATATACAGATGTTGTATAACTTATCCAGTAAGTTTGTTATTATGATTTTAGTTATACATTAGCAAATCTAGTTTTGACAATCCCAGAGCAGACAAATCCTGGCGCATCCCCTGTGATCTTTGGCGCCCCCTTAAGGGGGGCCCGGACACCAGATTTGGAACCACTGATCTAGTGAGGGCAGAGCAGGTCAGCTGAACATGCAGAAATGTGAAGTATGTGTAAACATCTATGGACAGTAAAGTTTCCAATAATTAATAAATAATGGATGAATATTTTACTGGAGTTTTAATGTAGCAGTTCTTCCAAGAAAATTCCTCTCAGTCGATAACTGCTTATGAACTCGACTAAATAAACCCTAACTAAAATAACAGTCTCAGACCTGTCTCTCTATTTTCATTATAATTAGTACCAACATGGGTCTTTTATAGGAAACTACTGACCCGTCAAATAAAGTGCTTCCAGACCATTTCTTCGTACAAAGTATTTACAATGAAAACTGTTCACAGTGAGGTGTGTGGATTACAGGACGCTTCTGTCAATATTTTGGTAATATAACAATATCATGTGCCTCCTCTCTCTCTGTTTGTATGAGCAGAAGTACGACACTCAGACAGGTGATAAGGGAACGCAGCTGTCGGGTGGTCAGAAGCAGCGTGTAGCCATAGCCCGAGCCATGTTGCGCAACCCCAAAGTGTTGCTCCTGGACGAGGCCACCTCCGCCCTCGACACTGAGAGTGAGAAGGTGAGTGTTGGGAAGGGGGGCGGGGGTGAACAAAGTTACCAGTAGCTAAATGAATCCTTCCCACTAATGATGCTGGTACCCGTTAGACCAATGAGCAAGAAAATGGGAATACAAAAATTACCAAAATTAGTTGTTTTGCTGAAATTTTACTTGATTAAAATTATGTGGGGAAATGTCTATTAAAGCAGAAAATCAAATTTCAAATGTACTAAGCGGAACATTTGTTACGCATTGCACAGAGGCGTTAAAAGACACCATTTAAATGTGAGTTACAGTGTTAAATTATATATTTTATGTGATTATTAAAAGAGGAAAAATAGAGTAAAGTTCTGAAATTTATTTTTCCTCCATAAAGAAAATGGAAATTACTGTGCTCCCATCCTAATCAATAAACACTGATTACAAAGCATAAGATGTAAATACCCATAAGAATTACATTGGAGATTAAAAATGTATGTACTCTCAGATTTTAAGAACAGTGCTGTCGTGGAAGTGAACTCAATGCTCACTGGAAATTAAGTGAAAATGCATCAAAATGAGAATGAATTCATGCAGCATTAGAGTAATTGCTGAGAATTCTCAGAATACAGTCGTTTAACATCTCTAGCCATCACCATTTGGCTCTTGTCAAAGTCACTCACATCCTTACGCTTGCCCATTTTTTTCTGCTTCCAACACAAAGTTCAAGTCCTAATATATCCCCCCCACTGCCAGGTGCCATTGTAAGGAGATAATCAATGTTATTCACTTAACCTGTCAGTGGTCTTAATGTTATGGCTGATCGGTGTATATACACATAGTTCATGTGAGGTCACTGTCGTCATTCTGCTCTTTCCAGGTGGTGCAGGAGGCGTTGGACGAGGCCAGTAAGGGCAGGACATGTATCATTGTGGCCCACCGTCTATCCACCATCCGGAACGCAGACCGCATCGTTGTCTTCAACGGAGGAGTGGTGGTTGAACAGGGGACACATCAACAGCTGCTGGCCGAAAAGGGAGTCTACCACATGTTGGTCACCAAACAGATGGGCCACGGGAGGGAATAAGAGGACGGGGAAAGGACACAAGCAGCAATACTACACTGATTGTTTTTATATTTTCATGTTTCCAGAGATATGTATGATTTCCTGCCCAGCTTCGGTTTAACAGTTCAGGTTCAGACCTGAACAGAGACGGAATTTGGGGACACAGTTGTTCCGCCGCTGAGCCGGCAGCGGAGGTAGTCACAGAGACGAGCCAATGTCTGTGTAAAAGGGACAGCCGGCACGGCGGAACTACACACACACACACTAGACGCTGTTGTGTTAAACATCACACCCCCTTTTGCTCCTGTGATGCCGGTGTGCTATCTAAAATCACACACTTATTGTGTTCATATGTTATTGTGTTTGGTTTAGTTTGAAAAAGCAAAGCCGGCGTAACTGCAGATCTTCTTAAAGGAAGACTGATGGTGCATTCAGGTGCACCATGGTGGTGGAAAATTGATATCAAATGCACATTCAATTCTACATATTCCAATATTATGAGAAAACTCCAGATTCAAGAAATTAATCTGGAGTTTTCTCACAATATAGTTATGATTTTAGGATATAATCATTTAAAATGCTGTATTGACAAGAATAACAAAACAATGACAAATGTGTGTACTTCAACGAAGGGAAAAAGATAAAACTTTCCCGTTTTAAGCAACCTCTCGCTTAACCGTATAAAGCGATATGTTGAGATCATGAATGATGACTGACCACGGCTCTCTGAAGTATAGATGGCGTTCAATACTGTTTTTATTTATTGATGGATTCATATTTCATTTGTAAATTCTTTTTATAATTCTTCTTTTCATTGCCCACTAAAATGTCAAATAATTCATTACTTTGTAATTTAGTCCATTTATTCATAGATCAATAAATCCATTTGTAAACAGATTTATTAATGGCTGTTTATATTGTACAATTGATATTAATCAATTAAATGCTTTATTACTATTTACGTGTGAGGTCCTCTATAGTGGGTTGAGTTGAGCCAGTTTTACTTGAGGCATCTTTAAAGTGAGGGAATGACAGTAATGTATCCAACTAAAACATGTACATACATTTCAGAGTGTGGTGCGTCCTTGGGAATGATCCCTTTGGATCTAAAATAAAATATTAAATTATAAAATTTCAAAATATGACTTTCCAAAAAAAAGTGGTCTCTTGGCTCAACTTGCCCCTGATGAGGGGTAAGTCCTAGAAAAGGTTACAAGTTGATTAGCCTACATGATCATCTTTCTATTTATCCTTAATTATCCTTTATTTGCAGTTTACATTGAGATTTACATAACAAGTTGAAGCTATAGGGTGTTTTCATAGTAGGTACAACTTATCCGTGCCGTGCTCTCGTTCTTCGGAGGCAGACCATTAAATTAGCTAAATAAAATAACTAACATCACCCGACCCCAATGACTACTATTGTTCATATAAGGAACCTCTCGCCTGCCTTCCTGCTTTATCAATCATCGTACAGTTCAGAGGATGAGATCGGCGCATGCTGCGCGCAGATACAGGCATAGATATGAAACACTTTTATATCTATGTATACAGATTTCGGAGGAGGCCGGCAGCGTTTAAAATAGCTTGCCCTTTCAAAACTACTCGCTACCATGGCAGACAGGTTTTCCTTATATTAAGAAATATTATTTTTAAAAAGCAGTTCTAAAACCTAAATTAAATATAGTCATGGATTAAAGTTACATGATATATTCCCAAATTCTACGGTCTGGTACCACTGACTCAGTATTTAAAATTTTAAAGCGTTCTACCTAGATTCCAGAAGTGATGTATTCAATAAATTTAATGTCTATGGGTAAACACAGAGGTTGTGTCTGTTGCATCAAACCACTGACAGTAGCTTCACCAAGAGGCAAGAGCTAAACAAAATAGTTTTCTAATCATAATGCTTCGTTTATATGTGATGAACAAACATCTAACACTCAGACAATCTCTCTTTTTCTTTCTTTTGTTACAGATGGCGCTGCTTGATCATGAAACTCCGTTTGGAAATGTGTTATTTGTTGTTAAGAACTGCTGTTAATTGTTTGTTAGATCACCACAGGTCTGCCATGGGTTACTGTGACGTTACTATTTAGGTGTGAGCGCCATCTTTTGGCCAACTTGGACTACTTCAATTCTTCCTTCAGTCCATGAGGAGGAACCACAATGACATGGAAAATTGATGCATCTGACTGTTTTGGGAAAAAAAACTTTTTGTACAGATTTTGTACAGTCTAACAACCTGTCTGTAATTATGTGTCGTCTGATTTTACTGACTATATAACTGCGCAATCCAGCATTTCCAGAGAATCTAAAGCAATGATGCCATAAAGGCTCAGCTTTGGAATTGGTTGGTAACTCTGAAGTTTACAACTGACGATCAAAACCCTGTTGGTGGTTGTCATATGTGTGAGACACACAAGTTAAACTAAATATAAATGTACTATAACCTCCGTTATAGATGGTTATGGTAACTGATGAAAACTGATACAAACAGCCGAATATAATGCATCATCCAGGAAGAAATACATATGATTTCAGGATATAAAGATGCAAGTTAGCGATGCAATTACAATGCCCTGACACTAATGAGATTATGATACAACACAAAAATGACAGTTCAGATATTTTTTGGGAATGAAATACAGACTAATCACAAATATTTTATTAATATTTGTATTAGTTTTAACACTCCTTAAGGCAACATGCCAGTGTTTCCAGTGTAATGTGTGAAACCAATGATTAAACATTCCGCCATTAGATTATTTTGGGTTTTTTTTATAATTGCTGTGTTATCACCATTATTTCAATAAATTCAGATCATAACTAATATTATTATACTAATATTTATTGTTACCATTATTTATTTATTTACTACTATTTGCCTGTTATTTGGATTGCTCTTATTAGTATGATATTGATAAGGTGCCTGAAAATTAACATAATAGTAATTGCAGTAGAAGTGTTAGTGTTAGGCTATAGATTGAAAGCATGATCTCTAAAATAGAGGAAGACATTTCATACACATTTGTACATTGTATTATATTATATTATATTATATTATATTATATTATATAGGGACCTCTCTACAAGTACAGTATTAACCTTAACCAAGGAAAATAAGCCAAAGCCATACTTTTTACGATTCCTTATGATAAATGAAGTAATTCAGTTCATGTAAGCCTACGGTACACACTCGTCTCCTGAGCGTCTAGCAGCGATAATAGCCTAACTATCGAGATTCTAAGTAACTGGAAACAAAACTTTATTTTTCTACTCCACGTAGATCATAAACCCTTTGATACAATAGCGACTCATTGAAATCGGTTGAGAAATGTAGATGTTATAGTGCTTTTTATCCAGAAAAACGGCAGCTCCCCCGTTTACTTAGCCAGTCTTGCCCGCTCCAATATGGCGCCCACGTTGATGTATCGTCGTAACGGGCTGAAGCGTCCAATGCGGCGTCTATATTGGTGCCTTCAAATGGGGTCGTGTTTACCGTGTTATGAGAAAAGTCCATATGAACGCCCCCCTCATGTCGTATTCACGACCTCGTAAGTGGAAAGTTTCTGAAAGCTCCGAGTTCACGACTTGTGACGTTGTCAGGAAATGGCAGCGGCCGTGGAAGTTCATTTTTCAGTGCATAATAAGTTAATATATTGTAATTTGAGTCGTATCGGGTTTTTCTTGGTAATTCTACAATATGTCTGAGGAAAATGTTGATATTCCCAACGACTCATCTATCTCTGTCATTATGTCTTTCCATTTACTGCATTATGTTACCCGCTTGCTCGCTTGCTAAACTGTTAGCCTCTGTGGCTTCTAGACACCAACACTAATGTTAATATTGCCGTTGCTTAGCAGCAGTGTTCTCACGACTTAACCACTCTGGCATATTGTGTGCACGACTATCAGTGTTGTAAACACGAGCTCACGAGTTTCATTTGAAGGCACCATATGTCTATGGTTGATACCATATTAGGTAGGTGAGGCCACATCGGCTTTGTTTGTTTGTTTGTTTGTTTGTTTGTTTGTTTTTAAGCCCTTATGAAGCCCTACAGTGGTCGAAACATGTTGGCTTTTTAATGATTTAGTCACTACAATAAAGGCTTTTTAATATATTTCCTTCCTCGTTGCCACTTGTTTTAGTATTTTGGAGTGCCTGGATTTGCCTTCCCGCCGAGCCTTTTATTCATGTTCAGCCTACAGCCATATTTTGAACACAAATTGACTTTGCTCTCTGTAAAATCTTTCCCTCAGAAAACACCTTTCTTCTTTAAACACATGAGACAGACAAATAAAATAAAATGAGCCCTTACAAAAATATAAACATTACAAACCTTATCCATGCACCGTATTTGCCAAACATATGAGCATTAATCAAACAGTAACCCTGGTGTGTGCAAATGAAAAGCTAGAAAGCTACTGTAGCATCACAGTGATGTCAACTACAAGCTAATGTTAGCGAGACTGGTACAAATAAACACTCACGCACAGTAAATGCGTCCACATAAGTCACATGATGTTACTGCACATAATCATAAAGCATATTAATCACACAATACCTGGTTCCCGTACTGGCTGGGCGCTTAATTATCAGATTATGATGACTTAATATAGCAGAGTAAAGTTGCATGGTTTCCTTCCTTTGGTAATTATCCATGACAATATGCTTCTTCCGCCAGGAGGTGGCGGCAAAATAAAAGTCCCATAATATTAAAAAAGGCCACTATCAAAATAAAAGCTTGTAGAAAGTAATTACCTTGTAAACGGACCTTAATACTCATTTAAGAACCCAACCAGGGGCGGCTGGCCAATAGAGGGCGCTAGGGCTGCTTACTACTCCTACTACTACTACTACTACTACTAATAATAATAATAATAATAATAGTAATAATAAATTATAAAAATTGTCAATATTTGTGTGTTTTAAATATGGAATGCACCCAGTAATATGTGTAAAATATGATAGAAAATCATCTGTGCAAAAATATATGCTTTTCCTGCTCCTCCCTGACTCCGCTCGGCCTGCCTGCCTGTCTGAAGTTCAGCTCTGGGGCGACAGCAGACGGGTCTGTGTAGCAGTTTAGCCAATAGCTGATTCAAGCTATGAATTTATGACATTAAATTTAGCCAATCAGCGTCCTGAAATCTAATACGAGAGGGGCGAATATTTTATCGCACCAAGCCAGCTACTGCTAAAGTCAGGACTGCTGTTCTCTGCGGGCGCCATTTTAACTATGACAATGGTCTCATTTGCTTAAATTAGTCATTGAGGCAGAGCCGGCCCAGCCAATAAGCGATCATTGCGGTGGCTTAGGGCCCCTTAAAAACAAGAGATGTTGTTTCTGTGCCATATGTACTGAGAACGCACAGTCAGAGGGCCCCCCAAAAAATTTTGATTAGGGCCCACAAAGGTCTAGGGCCGGCTCTGCATGGAGGCATCACAATTTAATTTAGACTGGTAAATTAATTGTATTGTTCTTGTTAACTGTATTTTATGTAGTATTAATATTTGTGGATGTGTTGTGGTTGTGCCTTTTGAGTAAGGTGAGAGAGTTTTGAAGCATACGTTTTGCTGGAGTTTACTATGTCTACACCTCAGAGCAGTTGAGTCCCATGTTTACAGTATGTACATTCAGGTGTCCGAATAGCTTCAGGACTTAACAGCGGTTTTCCTAATTGCACTTCACGTTTACTTACCCTGATCTTTATCAAACAAAGCAAGGTCAATAGGGACATATCATTAAGTAAACATTTTTATTATTATTGTATTACATGTTTATTATTGTATAATAGTACATGCAGTGGTGAAAGAAGTACTCAGATCTTGTACTTCAGTAAAAAAAAATTTCCACCATTAGAACAGCTGATAGAACATAGCTGATCAACATAAACAAATACACACGGATGATGACGCAAGTGTACTAGGGTACGGAACAACTTTACTTATGTGAAAGATGAGCGGAGGGGGGGGGGGCAATTGTACTCGGGCACGGTACAAATCAATTGTACCTAATATGAAACGCTCCTAATCTCTTTCCTCCTGCAGCAGACATCCCCACACCCTACATCAGTTCTTTTCATTTTACACCATTCAACAGAACAACACAGACCTCACAACTCCATGCAACACTTTCATTGCTGAGTCCTACATTCCTATTGTTTGCTTTAGAGTTAAGTAATCTCTCGTGTGGACTCATGCTCCCTCAGATTGTGACAATAGGATATATGGAGATTAAAAGTATACAAAGGAGAAGTAAACTAAACATTAGCCTACTGATGCTATTTGCCCCCAAGCCAGCAACCAGCCAGTCAGCTTTGAAGCTTGTATCTCTTGTTGTCATCTTAATTTTCTGCCTGTCCCCTATACTGGTTTGTCTGCTTGGACTGTTTGCTTACCTGGTTTCAGATCCCCTGCCCCCACGACTACATCTCCTGCCTACTCCTCCACGGTACCGTTGCCTTTACCTGAAATGTACTGTGTGTGTGTTAGGGCAAACATCACCGCCCATTCACCTGTTCCTCGGTCCGGTTCGGCCCGCCGAACCAACTGGGTAGCCAGAGACTTTGTGGAGATTCGCTGTTGGATTGTTGAACTTTACTGTGTGCAGCTTTACCTGCCCTGCTGTGTACCTACTGAGTTTGGCATTAAAAGTCATTACCAACTGTTCCTGGTCTCCTGTGTGCTGCAATTGAGTCCAACCACTACCCGTTACAGTACAATCTGGCCAGTCATGGACCCAGCGCACACCTCTCCACCACAGTCCGGCCTCGAGGTTGTCGAGGGTGTCTTCCAGCAGCACGATGCGCTGTTGGCCACCATAGCTGCTGAGGCTCATCAGTCGGCAACAGCCCATGATCATGTGCTAGCGACGTTAGCCACCAAGATCCAGCAGCTAGCAGCAGCCTTGATCCAGCCGGCAGATCCTGCTCCACTGCCGCCTGCTCCCACGCCCGCAATGCCGGGAGCTGCACCAGAGCCCCAGGTGGGGAGCCCAGAGCGCTATGTTGGAGATCCTGAGGGCTGCAACCCTTTCATCACGAACTGCTCCATTCTGTTTTCCCTGCACCCCTACACCTTTGCTTCTGAGGAAGCCAAGGTGGCCTTCACCATCAACCTCCTGACCGGTAGGGCACAACTGTGTGGCACTGCCGAATGGGAAAGACGCACACCGGCCTGCTCTTCTTTCCAGGTTTTTATCTGGGGAGCTACGTAAGGTGCTCGGTTTGGTTTCTATGGGCCTTGACTCCACTGAAGGACTTATGAGTTTGCGTCAGGGGAACCGGACTGTTGCAGACTACGCCGTTGACTTTCGCACCAGAGCCCGCCTAAGTGACTAGAACTGGGACCCCAGTTCACATCAGTATTCTGGAGGGAGTTTTGCACATTCATTGGGGCCACCGTCAGCCTGTCGTCCGGGTTCCATTCCCAGTCCAACAGCCAAACTGAGAGGAAGAACCAGGAGATGGAGGCCTTGACCTCTTAACCCATCCCTAACAAATCCTGATTAATCTATTTCAGAGGCACCATTAAGACAGGGAGAGAGATGCAGGAATACAGCAAAAAGCAAGCTCAAGGAAAGAATAAACAAACGGCAAGGAAAAAATAGGAGATAGTGGAGGCAGGGAACACACCCAAGTTAAGGTTCTTGGCCAGAGCTTGCAATGTGCCAAAATCAACTCAATTAATTTTTCACCTTGAGCATTTTTGTTTTACCTCAATTAAATGTATTAACTGAAATTTTGGGGGAGTGAATTAAGGGAGGGAGTGGGAGGGAGGATGTTGTTGTTGTGACAGTGAGGAAAGGCAGCTTTATACTGTATGAATTGTAGATGGATTTTTAAACCTTCAGCAATGAAGTTTAACAGAAATGAACATGGAGTCTTAATTCTTAATGATGAACAGGACAAAAAAAATATGCATGTGAAATTATATCAAAGTAGGAATTAAATTGTGCAATAAATATGCTCACACTAGCCTAAATCAATGATAAAATGTGCTGTCCCAATCACCCAAATGTTACCAAAAAATGGTTTTGGGTCAGTTTACAAAAAAGGGTATGCCATGCCTCCTTGGAATATGATATAACCTCAAATGGATAGGTAACATCTTCAGTATTACCTTCAGTATTACAGAAATGTGTCATGTGTTGGGCATTTGTTTTTATTTATGGCAAGAAAGCTTACACAAGACAGACATTCAAAAACTGTCCCAATCACTGTTAATCACCCTACGTCTTTATTTGCATACAGAGAAGGGAAGTGAGATACGATCCGATCACAGTCTAATGCCAGGTGTGAACAGATGTACTTAAAGCTGTTCGATCGGATCACTCAGGACGCATGATAATGCAATATTTGTCAGAACTGCGGCTCCGATGACATAAATGAGTGGTAACCTTGCCTATCGAACTTCTCTACTTCTCGCCAAGAAAGCAATCTTGTATTTCCCCAAATTGTGGAAGTCTTCCTTTATAGCCTACTTAATTAAGGTGAAACATAGGCTACAAAGCCTATGACAAGAGGGAAATAGACTACCCTCAGCCACGCCCCTGTCTGTTGTTGACATACTTTAATCGATTATTTATAATGCAGCCCTGTTCAGCGAACATGATCTGGAGACTTCCAACTGACAACCCAGGACGGAAGAAAAGAGCCACGAAGCTGCACTTAATGGCCCAATTCCAATCTGGCCCCTATCCTCTCCCTATCCACTTCCACTCCAATTGCGCGTTCGCGTGGAAAGTCCGCCATATTAAGTGCCATCCCAATACAATTAGCGGGGAGTGGAAGTGGGTTATAAAACCCTCCATTGGCGAGTCACCATTGATGCCGACATAACGAGCTGCCCTCACAGAAGACGTCCAACGCCGCTTAGTGTTCGTCATGGAACACACTCCAATCTAAATTCCGTGCGACTACCGGTACAAACATTTACTGTAAACTGTTCAAACTAAGATAGACATTTAATTTATTCTACTTGTCATACAGATGTTAACAACTTAAAGTAAATAGATTGTATGTAGGATCAAATATACCCTGGAATCAAATGAACATGTCTACCGTTTTCTAGAAGGGTAACCCTTCTAGAAAACGGTAGACATGTTCATTTGATTGTAAATTGTATATTTATACATATAGATACAGCGTATTATTTTTTACCCCTATCAGCAGCTATAACCCCATAATGTATTATATCTTCAACTGTGCAATACTGACTTAACAGTACAATCATTTTGTGCAATAATTCAGATGTGCAATAATCTGGTTTACTCTGGCATTAACACTGCATTTGATTATACTGTACATTTAAACTAATATTCTTATTTATTTACACTGTTCTTGCATTTATTTTATTTATGCATGGATTTATATTATTTGTATAGATCCTACTTTTCAGCATTTTTATTTGCACTGTTGTTATACATATTTCTTATTTATATTTTCTATTATATATTTTCTTATGATTTAAAGAAGGGTGCTTAGTTCAGTGTGAGGGTGACTACAAACGGAGGGTGTAGGGACCGGATTGGAATTGGTCCTATTTCTCTGAAGCAGATGAGAATCTGCGCTTTCGTTATCCCCCTACGGCAGCGATTAGCGATAAACTCACGTGAGGAAGGGAGAGAGGAGGAGGAGGACAGGAGGAGGAGGACAGGAGGAGCCGGGATGGACAGGTGGACAGAAGTGAGTGTGATCACCACCTCTGTCCAAAGAGATCGGAGCTCTGAGAGGGCTGGGTGGAGAAACGGTGGATCAGCGCCTGTTTTAGTGAATTTTGAATCCTGAGGCTGCCCTTTGGTGATTTGATGGGGTGTTATCTCAGAGAGGATTTTATACATTGTTTAGATTATTTAGATTAAGACTGATTGATGTGATATCTTCTGACAGGACCCAGACATGGATGTAAAGGACGAAACGGAAATGCTGGCTGCAGCCAAACAAGAAGAAAATGGATATTTATGGTTAACTCACTTTAAATGTTCAGTAGATTTTAAGAGCGATGGTTTTAAAACAGTGCCAATTCATATAACTGATAACAGGTGTCTCGGTTATTCTCTAGAAAAACAATTATGCAATTAGACTTTATATTCATGCATCATGCTTTTTATCTCCTCCAGTGAGAGCAAGGAGGATGGAAAGAAGAAAGAAAAAGAGCCAAAGTTGCCTATGGTTGGCCCCATTGAACTGGTAAGCTCAGTCATCACACTTTCTGTCAGAACCAGATGTTTATGCAGTGTTATTATTCTTTTGAAGCAGTGTGGCTTTGTTTTTCACTTTCTACAGTCTAATAATTTCTACTGTCCCCCCCCCTCCTTTATTTAACCAGAAAGGTCCCATTGAGATAGGCTACAAGAGGGTCTTGGTCAAGATGGGCAGCAAAATAAAAAGTTTCATATACAAGTACAAAAAGAGACAGATAACATTAAAACATAACCTACCAAAATAACACACAACAACAGACGCAAAACATACAGGAATCAGAGGCTAAAAGAATGGCAACAACATTGTTGTAAAAAATGATTTTAAAGTTTACTAAAGTATGCCTTGCAGCTTTTGGGGCATGAAAGGAAAAGGCAGATTTACCCAGCTCTGTTCTGGTGATTGGGACCATGAAGATGATTTTCCCTGATGATCTACTGTTATAGCAAGTGGAATAATATGTCAGTCAACTGGATATGTACTGCAGTAATTTACCCAGTAAAGCTGTGTGTGTGTATGTTGTATGGCTGTAAGTGGTAACAGTAAGGTGTGTGTGTGTGTGTGTGTGTGTGTGTGTCAAGGTTTGTGTGAGTGTGTGAAGTAAGAGTAGGAGGTGGGAGAGAGGATGGAAGTGTGACACTCAGAGCTAGCAGCTCAGACTTTAAAGTATTTCCCCGTTCTGCTTGCATAATTACAAATTCTTACACCAAGTGAATTATCAGGAGCAACATACAGATACTGATTTCTGCTGTTCTGTTTTTGGTCTTTCTACACTCTCTCCTTTATGTGAGTGTAGTATAGGTTTGCAAACGGCTTGGACATTGTGATGATCATAGGTGGGACAGTCTGTGCCTTAATCCACGGTTTAGCGCTTCCTATCATGTGTCTTGTATATGGGGGCATGGCAGACAGCTTTGTAGACAACGCCAGGATGACAAAAATCAACAGCAGCTACCCCAGTAAGTTTTACAGACATGGGCACAGATGATGATGAGATGCAATGTATGCAACACCCTTTAACAATGTTGTTTATAACCTTTTTTCTTCAGATATCACCATCACACCAAAAAAAAACACCTTAGAGGAAGACATGACGCAGTAAGACTTCATATGATCAGCATAAACAGAGCAAGCTGTTGTTGTCGGGTGGAAATATCTCCAAAATGTTGAATTTAATGTTGATGGTTCTGTTTTTGTTTTGTTAGTAAAGAGTTCCATAAGTGCAGGAAGATCAGGGAACTTGCAGGGATTTCTCTAGGCATAAAATTGCATCAATAATTAAATTCTTGTCACTTGAATCATCTTTTGCCAACTTCCAATTTGTTAGATAAATTAAAGAATTTACAATTTTGTTTTAGTCAAAGTTTTAAAGTCATATGTGTTACAATACTTATTTTCTTCCAGCTTTGCCATCTACTTCACCATCATTGGTTTCGTCGTGCTGGTGTTTGCCTACGGGCAGGTGGCCCTCTGGAGCATGTCAGGCGGGCGGCAGGCCACACGCATCCGCAAGTTGTTTTTCCAGCGCATCATGCAGCAGGACATCAGCTGGTTCGATGTCAATGAAACAGGAGAGCTCAACACACGTCTCACAGAGTGGGTAACAGACAAGTCACACACTCTATTTCATACGCAGACATATTATTGTAACGCAGGGCTTCAGCTAACAATTTCTTTTCAAAATTTGCTGATCATTTTCTTCATCAACTAATTGATTCATCATTTGGTCAATGTAAGTGAAAAATGCCCATCACACTTTCCCAGAGCCCAAGTTGACATATATCACCTGAAACATATATCACCTGAAACTAAGAAAAACACACCGTGAAAGGGTTTAATTTCTACAATGAAAACGAAGACAACTCCCAGACGGGATGACGTTGCAGTAGCAATCTGTCAATCACAAGGTAGCCACGCCCTAAAGCATACCCTGCTTTATGGTCTATTTGACTCTAAATGGGACCATAATTTACAAAATGAACATCATGCTGTATTGAAGAAGACTTGAAACTAGCGATTGAGACCATAAACTCATGTTTACAATGTTTACTGAGGTAAAAAATCAAGTGAGAAGTAGGGTCATTTTCTCATAGACTTCTATACAATCTGATTTCTTTTTACAACCAGAGGAGTCGCCCCCTGCTGGCTATTAGAAAGAATGCAAGTTTAAGGCACTTCTACATTGGCTTCACTTCTCAGACCCAGAGGTAGCCCACTGATATCTGGGAGCAGGTCCTCTTCATGGAGTCCGCCATGTTTCTATGGACAAACCGAACACTGGCTCTAGATAGAGCCTCACACATTTTTACGTTACCTGAAGGCCACCGTAGCTGCCAGACACAATTGTGAATGTGTGATAAAGCTGCAAAGTAGTGTTATTATGGTAAGGATGGCCTCTGAACGAGGCAAACGTCTTGGAAAGGGACAAGTGAGCGGAGGGGTACTCTGTTGGTTGCAATCTGCAACCACACCACTAGATGCCACCGAATCCTACACACTGTCCCTTTAAACAATTAAATGATTATCAAATTTGCTGAATAATTATCTGTTGATCGACTAATCAATTAATTATTTCAGCTCTTGTGTAAAGTGGCTTCCATCTTTGACATAGAAAAGAAAATCATCTTTGTTTTCAGGATTTCTTTCATTATCGTATAATATAATCCTTCATCTGAAATTAAAACATTAAAGTCAGGATTAATAAAGTTTCACAGTTTTCACATGACAACAGCAAAATGGTTTTCCTTTCATTCGTAATACATAAACATTGCAATATACTTTGAAGATCATTGGTAGACATGTTGTTTCTATTTGCATGCGTAGTGATATCTATAAGATCCAAGAGGGTATTGGCGACAAGGCCGGAAAGATTATCCAGGCCCTCAGCTCCTTCGTCTCAGCCTTCATCATCGGCTTCGTCAAAGGCTGGAAACTCACTCTCGTCATCCTGGCTGTAAGCCCTGCGGTGGCCATTTCAGGCGGAATTTTCTCTAAGGTAAACGTCTCTCCGTCGTCTTTGTGTTGCTCATTTAAAGTTCACACTGTCTTTGTCCATCTTTCTGCCCATTCTCTTGCTATCCTCCATATGTTTATCATAAGGACACAGTAGCCTGTAGGTATTCTTAATAACATGATGTTATTTTTATGTTTCTCCTTGTCTGAATAGGTGCTGTTGACTTTAACTTCTAAAGAGCAGACTGCGTATGCCAAAGCTGGAGCTGTGGCAGAAGAGGTGCTCTCTGCTATTAGGACAGTGTTTGCCTTCGGTGGTCAGGACAGAGAAATCAAGAGGTATGTACTGTATGTTATATACTGTATATATCTGTAGGTGTAGGTAGTTCACCACTGATCCTCTACTTATCACCAAGTGGATATAATGACACAGATTCTCTCAATAGTGTGGAAAATATTACAGTCATTCACAGATCTGCGATTATAATAATAATTAAAGCTTCAAGCAGCGATGAACGGGCCCTCGCACCTCCCCGCGCGTCCGGGGTACTGGCAGGACGCCGACTGACGCGGCCGGGCACAATGAAACCGGAACTCTGATGAGCGCAATGACGCCTGCCACAAAAGTCTACGACAAACGGTTCACGAGTTATGAAAGGGGGCGTGGCTAATGTGAAGGGGGCGGGGATAGCAATACCAATGTAACAGGAACTCTCTGCTGAGTGTAATGATATCTCCCATAAGACTCTACGACAAACGGTTGATGAGGTATGAAAGGGGGCGGGTCTAATGTGTAGGGGGTGGGGATAACCTTCAGCAATGAAACAGGAACTATCTGCTGAGTGATATGACACCTCCTACAAGACTCTACGACAAACGGTTCATGAGTTATGAAAGGGGGCAGGGTGAATGTTTAGGGGGCGGGGATAACCATACCAATCAAAAAGGAACTCTCTGCCGAGTGATAGGACACCTCCCAGAAGTCTCTACGATAAACGGTTCATTAGTTATTAAAGGGGGCGGGGCTTATGTGTAGAGGGCGGTGTTAACCTTCATCAATGAATCAGGAACTCTGCTGAGTGATATGACACCTCCCACAAGACTCTACGATTAAAGGTTCATTAGTTATGAAAGGGGGCGGGGCTTAAATGTAGGGGGCGGGGTTAACCTTCACCAATGAAACAGGAATCCTCTGCTGATTGATATGACACCTCCTACAAGACTCTACGACAAACGGTTCATGAGTTATGAAAGGGGGCGTGGTTAATGTCTTGGGGCGGGGCTATGAGTATATATTTGCATATAAATGTCCTAAGGCCTGGACCCTTTTCTTCCCTGAGAAATTTAGGGCAGATCGGACTATGTACAGTGGAGTTACAACTTCCTGTTTCATGGCGAATGGCCCAAAATGGCCGCCACGCCACGGTCAGGTCGTTTAGTGAAAACTCACCATTTGAATAACTTTTCATCTTTATGGTCCTAAGATGGTCCTGACCAAATTTCAAGTCGATCTTATTAAATCTGTAGGAGAAGTTCGTTAAAATACACGGCCTATAAAACGCTAAAAATGGGCGAAAATCGCATATTAAATTCAAAATGGTTGACTTCCGGTTGAGTTTTGGGCATACCTCCAAGAGGCTTTTTTGTGTGTTACATCTGTCTGCCAAATTTCATACTTGTTGGTGAAACCGGAGCAAGGGGCTCAATTTTTCCAATATGTTAAGTCCCTCAAAAAGGGGATTCATTTTAAGAAGAAAAAGAAAAAGAAGATTAATTCCTACAGTTTCAATCAATAGGGCCTTCGCTGGCCCGACGTTGTCGGTGCTCGGGCCCAAATAAAACTATAATTGTATAGCTAATTTCATACCAAAAGATAGAATTCAATGTGCTTCACAAAAGATGAAAAATACAAGTGAAAAAACAGATGCAAAAAGTAGAAACATTGAAAACAAAGATAGATATTTAACACCAAATAAGACTGATGGTAAATAAATAACAATTAATACTGTGTGGGGTATAATATACTATCAATATGTGCTGGAATATCCAAATACAATTTCCCAAATTACAAGATTTTGACCATGTACTAATCTGATGGAAAGTTATGAGACCAAATGTATTATTATTTAACAAAGCAAAACATCTGTGCAGGACAAATAAATCTTGGTTTATAAAGTGATCAAAGTCCAAGAAATAGCCCCCACACAGCCTGTACCTGGATAACACCCATAAAAATCCATAGAATTAGATCAGTGTATTCCTACTCATGTTTCAATGATGTTGTCATTGCAATCCAACTTGCTTTCCATTTAACTAGCACTCATGCTTGTGTCTGTGTGTCTGTTACACCACAGATATAGTAAGAACTTGGAGGATGCAAAAAACATGGGCATAAAGAAGGCGACATATGCTAACCTTGCCATGGGCTTCACCTTCATGCTGATCTTCCTGTCCTATGCTCTGGCCTTCTGGTACGGAAGTAGACTCATCCTGGCTAAGGAGTACACCATTGGAACTTTACTCATTGTGAGTAGAAACATTATGACAGACTTTCTAATAATCTTTTGAGACTCTGAAAAAGACGGTTGCTGTAGCTAACACTGATGTGTGTGTGTATGTGTGTGTGTGTGTGTGTGTGTGTGTGTGTGTGTGTTTGTGTGTGTGTGTGTGTGTGTGTGTGTGTGTGTGTGTGTGTGTGTGTGTGTGTGTGTTTGTGTGTGTGTGTGTGTGTGTGTGTGTGTGTGTGTGTGTGCGTGTGTGTGTGTGTGTGTCTCTTAAGGTGTTCTTCGCTGTGATGATTGGAGCGTTAACTATGGGAACGGCCGCTCCTAACTTCGAAACCTTTGCCAGCGCCCGGGGAGGTGCACATAAAGTGTACAGCATTATTGATCATGTAAGGAATGCAACTTTTTTCCCGAGAGTACACAATGTCAAACATGTTTTTACAATTATGTTTTCTGGTTGTCCGTACGTACGTATGTACGTACCATTCGCGTGAATGCGATATCTCAAGCCTGTTGGGAATTTCTTCAAATTTGAGACAGACATCCACCTGGATCAAGGATGAACTGATTAGAATTAGGTGGTCAAAGGTCAAGGTCACTGTCACCTCACAAAAACACGTTTTGGGCCATAACTCAAGAATTCATAAGCTAATTACGACAATTTCACTCACATGTCTAACAGGATAAAGTGATGTAGTATTGACATTTTGGACAGACACAGATGTAAACTGCGACTTTATTGGTTGGCGGAGGCATACAACCGTGAGGCGGTAATTCTAGTTTTAGATCTTTTTGCTGCTGGACAGTGGTCAGTTTGTATTACTGAACATGCACCCTGGCACTCTGGGAAGCCGCTTTGATGCAGCCGACAACTTGGAGTCAGAGATGTTGGATTTTGCTCTAATTGGAGCACCTGCTGTCAGGTCATTTGGTTGATATTGCACAGCTCTGGCTCTCTCCTCTCCCAATCAAGTTCTTTATCCAACTGTGGCCAAACTGCAAACAAAACCAGAGCTGAGTTCTTAGAAGTAAAAAAGCTCTTGTCTAAATGGAGCATCTGCTGTCAGGTCATTTGGTTGATATTGCACAGCTGTGGCTCTCCCCTTCCTGAACATACTGTGAATGTACCGTGTGGTTAAATAAGGTATAAGTTTTACAAATATTGCACTCCTATCAGAAACTTGCAGCATAACCAGTTACGGGCACACCTACGGGCAATTTAGAGTCAACAATTAACCTAACCTGCATGTCTTTGGACTGTGGGAGGAAACCGGAGAAACCGGAGAAAAGAACATGCAAACTCCACACAGAAGGGCCCCAAGCCAGGGTTGAACCTGCAACCCTCTTGCTGTGAATGCTAACCACTGCACCACCAAGCCACCCTTAAGTGAACCACTTCTAGGGTAATTTCAGACAGAGCTATTCTGGGACATGCCTGTGTTTAGGGGGTCATCCAGGGACCTATATTCTTGATATAAACTAACATTGTAAGAATCAGTTGCAATTTGAATGGCGCAGTGTGCTTGTTTGTCTTTCACTATGACAACAACACAAATAAGCAGTTAGCACAGAGCCTCAAGCAAAACTTAAAACGTATAAAATCTCCCCTCAGGGCGTTTCAGTTGGTGTGAATGCTGGAAGCATATACAACATATGTTCTTCTACAAACAAAAATTCTTTATTATTATTATTCCGCCCTGTTTTTTGCCATGCTAATCCTTTCACATTTTTCAACGTAGAAACCTCATTTAAACATCAAAACGTTCATCTCAATTAGGACATTCCAGCTACGACTTTTCTCATTAATACTTTCCATACTTTCAGAAATATTCAACGTTTTGTGCGAAATTTTGCCCATTCAAATGAATGTCAGAATGTTCAAATTTGACACAAATTCATGCATTTTCAACTGCTATCTACTCATTCATACATTCATGTAGAAACTCCATTCAAACTTCAAAATGTTCTACATTTTTCATATATTCTAACTATCATTCAACATTTAAATCCCATTAATACTTTTTAAACTATTCAACCTTCTTTGAAGCTCCCTTTACATCACACAGTCTGTTTCTGTCTGACTCCCCCTCTCTCCACACCCCTTCAAAATAAAAGCCCCATAGAGTAACTGTATCGTAACAGGAGGCTCAGCATGAGGCCTAACATACCTCTTCCTATAAAATAACCTCCCTGTGGACATAAGGCAGCCTAATTATGCCTCCTTCAACCCCACCTCTTCAAAATAAAAGCCCCATAGAGTAACTGTTTCTTAGCAGGAAGCTCAGGATGAGAGTTGTTTTTTAAAATAAAAGCCCTGACTCTCATTGTATGTTAACAGGAAAATAGGGATGACCAAGTTTTTCAAAATAAAAGCCCCAGAAGGTAACTATCTTAACAGGGAACTCAGGATTAACTATTCATAATACTTCATCTGCTTTTTCATGCATTTACAACTCTTATCTACTGATTCATACTCCATTTAAACCTTAAAATATTCCACGTCTTTCATATGTCATTGGTACTATTCAAGTTTTAGATCCAGCAGTGCAGTGTAGTGTCAGCTTTTCAACAAACCTTTAAATATTCCACATCTTTCATAGAATATTGGTACTATTCAGCTTTTAAAGCCAGCAATACAGTGTAGTGTAAGCTCTTCAAAACAACTTAAAATATTCCACATCTTTGATAAACTATTGGTACTATTGAACTTGTCTATGGTAATCATATGAATTAAAGTCATTCCCACTTTTCCAACTATTCCTACTACTTCACCTTCTTCATACAGATTAAAGTCAGCATTGCAGTGTAACGTCAGCTTTTCAAAAACCTTAAAATATTCCACATCTTTTATACATTATTGGTATTCAACTTTTCAATGATATTCATAAGAATTAAACCCATTCCCAATTTTCAAAATATTCCTCCTACTTCACCTTCTTCTTACAACATTCAAAACAGCATTACAGTGTAGCGTCAGCTCTTCAGCATTCAGCATTCACACCGCAATTTCTTCAGCAATTGCTTTTGTAGTTATTCCATGCTCCAAGACTTTGCATTCAAAGTGATGGCTCCTAAACTTGGTAACTCTCTTCCATTGTACTCAAAATCTGTGGACACCTTGTTTTAAGTTTTATTTATTTTTATCTCTATTTTATTAATTACTTTTATATTGTGTCTCTATTTTATGTCTTTTCATGTGAAGCACTTTGTTACGTCTGATCTAGAAAGGTGCTTTCTAGATCACCTTTACTGTCTAGTCTGAAATACAGAAGGGTGAGGCCTCCAAGAGGGACATACAAAGTCTCACATTCTCCGTCAACACAGAGCTCAACCTTTGAGGAAGAACAGCGGTGTGCAGTGAAAAAAAAAAGAGCTGTGGAGAAAAACATTAGCCTTTTTAAATACGCTCAGCCTAACATGGAGGGCTAACAGCCTTCCTCCCATTGTCTGTTTGAGGTTATGATAAGAATCAAGTTCTTTATCCAACTGTGGCCAAACTGCAAACAAAAACAAAGCTGAGTTCTTAGAAGTAAAAAACTCTTGTCTCAACAGAAACCGGTCATTGACAGCTATTCAGAGGACGGCTTCAAGCCTGATTCCATCACAGGAAACATAGAGTTCAAGAACATCCACTTCAGCTACCCCTCGAGGCCGGACGTCACAGTACGTTTCACACAGACACTGTTTACTGAACTCTAAAACAGACATTATATCACTTCAGCCTGTATCTCAACACTGACATTGTTGTTATTTGTAGGTATTAAATAACTTCTCTCTGAGTGTGAAGAGTGGACAGACCATTGCCTTGGTGGGTAGCAGCGGTTGTGGTAAAAGCACCACAATCCAGCTGCTGCAGAGGTTCTATGATCCTAAAGAAGGATCGGTAAGTGATATTTCTAAACCACTTAATTCGAAGGTTTGATTCAGTATTTGTCATCGTATCCACTCTGCTATAGTTGAGAACTTAAAAGAGTACTCCACCAATTTAGTATTACACTCCTAGAACATTTTGTCATTTGATAGGAGCAGGTGTCACACAAAGTAAAGGATTAGGGTAGTGTTTTGTTTCAACCAATTTACTGCAAATCATGTATACGCTGTGTTATTGCAGGTTACACCATTATTTTTTCCTGCTTTCCAGGCAGATATTGGTTTCCATTCATCTTACATTGATATGAAAATCTACTTTGCGAATCTTAAAATACAGTAAACCGTGAATATCATGTCTGCATTTGTAAATACTGGTTTTTGTCACGCTATACTGAAAATTTGGGCTCGTCATCACTGTGAGGTTGCCAGGCAACCAGCAGAAACTCCAGGAAGTCACTGCGCTCGGCTTCATATTTATTGCACAGACATGAGAGTGGTGTCATATCTTCTCATCTAACTCTCGGCAAATGTCAAACTATTCTTTTAACAACAACAGAGGAGATGCTGTGTCAATTACGCATGGTGTTTAGATTAAGTGCTGTGTCTGTTTGACCTCCGCCTTTTAGGTGAATATTGATGGTCACGACATCCGTTCTCTTAACGTCCGCTACCTGAGAGAGATGATCGGAGTGGTGAGTCAGGAGCCCATCCTCTTTGCCACCACCATCGCTGAGAACATCAGATACGGACGACTAGACGTGACGCAGTCTGAGATCGAACAAGCTGCCAAGGAGGCTAACGCTTATGACTTCATTATGAACCTTCCAGATGTATGACTGTATTTATGACTCCCTCTCCTCTGTGCTTGTCAAGATCTCTGTCCACAACTTGCTAATATTGAGACTCTTATCGTTGAGTAGAAGTTTGAGACGATGGTCGGCCCCCGAGGGACTCAAATGAGTGGAGGACAGAAGCAGAGGATTGCAATTGCTCGAGCTCTAGTCCGCAACCCCAAATTTCTTCTGTTGGACGAAGCCACATCTGCACTTGATGCTGAGAGTGAGACCATTGTGCAAGCTGCACTCGACAAGGTACAAATACACACAGACACACATGCTCTGCCTCATTCGGAACACAGCATGAGGGCTTACTTTGCACTTTAACACTGATGCAGACCTTTTAAAGAAATGCAGTTAAAACACTTGATATAAATAGATTACTTTGGTTTACTAATTTCTTAAGTGACACTAATGGTGTAGCTCAACAGATGGCAATGTTGATCTGTCCATCGGTCGGTTCACCAATTTTGTCCAGAGTTATATCCATCGATTGCCATGAAATTTTGTTCAGTACAGACATTCATGGTCACCAGAGGCTGAATCCTACTGACTGTTTTTTAGCAAGCGGCATCTCCCGGTGCTGAAAAATGAAGCCAACGTGGAGGTGCCAAAAACTGCGGTTCCTCAAATGGCCACTTGAGGCTGTCTCCAAAAGCGAGTTAATCCCCATAGACTTAGACTCTCGTCACTAATATTACAATGTGTCACCTGCAAACATGTTGTATGCTCATAAATTGTACAATTTCAGCTCCTTCCTGTAAATGTAAGCATAGACACAAAAATTATGACACCTATCTTTGTGTGCAGGTCCGACAGGGTCGTACCACCATAATTGTTGCCCACCGCCTCTCAACCATCAGAAACGCTGACGTCATCGCTGGCTTCCGGAACGGTGAAGTTGTAGAGCTGGGGACTCACAGCCAACTGATGGAAAAACAGGGAGTCTACTATACACTGGTTACCATGCAGGTAACATATTTATTATTATTTATTAATTTATTTGACAGGGACAATACATGTAGGGATTGTTACACTTAATTAAAGTGCAACTGATGCAATGCATATAGGACTTCTAGCCGTAGCTAATTTGCAGACATTGTCCCTGGTTAGGCTTTTAAGAAAAAAATAAAAATACATAATACCACATCATACATAAAATCACATCAATACAACATTGTGCATTACAATCAATTTACATATGTATGTTCCCAATCAATAATCAGTGATCACAGGTTTAGTTTAGTTTCAGCCAATGTTTCACCTTTTCATTAAACGTTTTCAGGTTACTCATAAACACTTTGACACACCATTTGGTTGGGCTTTAACTCAAGGGGAACTTCGTAATGGTCAGTCTTTGATATTGTTTGTATCTGTGGTTTCCTCCCGTCTCTCTGCCGCAGACCTTTCAGAAAGCCAAGGAGACAGAGGGTGAGCAGTCTGAGGATCAGAAGAGTCCGTTAGTCAAGTCCCTCTCTCGGTCCCCTCTGCACAGGAGGAAGTCCACAAGAGGTTCCTCCTTCGCTGCCTCAGATGGAGACAAAGAGGTGAAAGAAAAGTTCAAGGATGACGGGATAAAAGAGGTGAGCTGTGGTGCAACATCTCTGTGGTTTGAGTGGCTGTGACATTGTCTGTGCAAGCTATACAGTATTATATACTCATAGTCAAACCCCACTATTACCTGATGTCCATATATCGTTGGATGCCAGAAAGGCTTTTGACGGGGTCGAGTTAGATTTTCTTTAGTCAGGCCTTAACAGGTTTAGTTTCGGTGAAAAATGCATTGCATGGGTGAGGTAATTATACCTCCCTTCTCTCTCTCCTCTGCTCAAGCTAACTCTTTTAGATCCAAATTCTTAACGTTACGACAAGGGACGAATCAGGGCTGTCCCCTCTCCCCCCTAATTTGTTCCCTACAGTTTCCATTCAGGGTTGTACTGTTGAACTGGATAGGTGGTCCCATCTCCCCATTTTTCTGGCGGGTAAAATAACCGCAGTTAAAATTAATGTACTTACCTATCCCTATCCTGATTAGGAAACCGTTTTTATGACGGTTGATAAAATTGACTATTGACTAAAGACTATTGACAGTTGGCCGAGGAAATGGGACTACCTCAGTTCTAGGATTACTGTTTGGCCTCTTCTTCTTAGTACAATCTGTTAACTCTGATAGTGATCCAGTTTGGGTACAGGTGGAACAGGCTTCGTGCTGTTCCACCTTTAACAGATCTTATATTTTCTGCCATACCCTGCATCTGAACTATATACACGATAACACTACTGTAAAGATATTGTCCAAAACTAGAAAATATTTTTTGATGGCTCTGTACTTGCTCCCGTTTCCTAACCGCTCTTTCCCTCCATCGTTACCCCCATTCCAGCAGTTACGTATAAATAAATTCATAAATTCAGTTTATCACAGTCTCACTTTCTGAAGCTCTCCCTGAAGAAAAATGTGAGGAAGGCCGAAAGAAAGATGTGACTCAGCTCTTTCTCTCTCTCTTTCTGCAGGATGAAAATGTCCCCCCCGTGTCGTTATTTAAAGTGATGCGTCTCAACCTTTCCGAGTGGCCATACATTTTGGTGGGGATCATCTGTGCCATCATCAACGGACTGACAAGGCCGATGTTTGCTCTCATCTTCGCCAAGATCATCAATGTATGTTACTCTTACTATGTGTTCCACAAAACAATTTATTTTAAAGGAACAGTGTGTAACATTTCGGGGTAACAGAAATGGAATATAATATTCATAACTATGTCTTCATTAGTGTATAATGACCTGAAACTAAGAATCGTGTTTTGGATAGCTTAGAATGAGCCCGTCATATCTACATAGGGAGCTGGTCCTCTTCACACAGTCCGCCATGTTGCTCCACCATGTTTCTACAGTAGCCCAGAACGGACAAACCAAACACTGGCTCTAGAGAGAGCCTTTTATGTTTATACATTACCTGAAGGCCACCATAGTTCTCTCCACGCTTGTGAAACCGTGGTACCGCCAGCCGCCGTCTAACTTAAGTTGCTCCTAAAGTTGTGTTATTATGGTAAGGATGGTCTCTGAGCGAGGTGAACGGCATTAAAATGGTTTTGCACTCAGCGGCTCACGTTACCGCAGTCTTGGAAAGGGAGGAGTGAGCAGAGGGGTACTCAGTTGGTTGCAATCTGCAACCACACCACTAGATTTTGCCAAATCCTACACACTGTACCTTTAATGCTTCATGTTAATTGCAACATTTGTCAGATGTTGTAGAAAGCTACAAATTAGCTGTTTATTTCCTCTCCTCTCAGGTGTTTACAGATCCAGATCCAACGTTTGTCAGCCAGAGAGCCTCATTCTTTTCTCTGATGTTTGTTGTTATTGGAGTTGTAAGCTTCGTCGCCCTGTTTCTACAGGTATACGTTTACACGCACAAGCACATGCATGTTGACGTACATTCATTTCCTGGGTGTGTTCATTGCCCTCAAAGGAATAGTTTGACATTTTGGTAAATAAATACACTTTTTACCATTTACACACACAATAGAGAAGTTACCAATACACATTTCTGCACAATAAATTTGAAGGTATACAACCAGCAGCTGGTTAGTTTAGCTTAGCATAAAGACTGGGAACATGACTGTCTTATGGCTGTTGCTGTTGCTGTACATGTACTGGACAGACATGAGAGTGGTATCAATCTTCTCATCTAACTCTTGGCAAGAAAGCAAATAAGCGAATTTCCTAAAATGTGGAACTATTTCGTTAACCATATATGCCTAAACCAGAAAAGTTACTAAAAAAATAAAAAATAAATTACTAACAATGGTTAAAAGATAAGGAAACCTTGATTACCGATCACACAAGCTTACAGTGTGATATTACGAGAATGCCTCTACAAGTGTCACATGGACACACACACACACACACACACACACACACGAGTTATCCTGATGATAGTATTGCAGTATGAACACATGTAGGTGCTGTGACAGTCACAGAAGTTCATGCCAATGTGCAGGTGTGCTCATGTCTTCTGTCTATAACATTTAACAGGGCTTCTGTTTTGGTAAATCTGGAGAGATCCTGACCTATAAACTGAGACTCGGGGCCTTTAAGGCCATGTTGAGACAGGTGAGTGTAACCTTGCCTCTCTTTTTTTCTCCTCTCCTCTGCTATCCATCTATCACGACTATTAAATTCAATTATTAAACGGCTGTGTTGAATACTCGATTCTGATTGGTCAAACACAGCGTTCTGCGGTCTGTAATTTCTTTAGAACAGACCGTTGTTATGGGTGCAGTTCTGATGTCTGACTCCGGCAGACCGTTTTTGTGTCAAATTATTGATTTCTTAAGTGGGATAATGTACAGCTAGCGGGTCATCGTTGTGAAAGAAAGCCCTTCAGGGCGATGAGAGACCCCTCCGCTTCGCCCTGTCAGGGTTTCTTTCACAACAATGACCAGCTCGCTGTGCATTATTCCTTACTTAATAAATAATAACTAACAATGTTTTTCCAAACTTTCACTTTGCTAATTATTTATTAATGTTTGTTACAGAGATATTAGGTTTTCAGGAGGTCTAAAGTTAAATGGTTTTAATTCAACAGAAATCAGAACAATGTGGCACTCAAGCTCAAAATGTTAAAATATTTCTGAATGCTGTTTTATATTTATATTCTTTTAATTCCAGGTGAGTGTATTCTATTTCAAGAGTGTAGGCTTTTTACCCTTGAGGGGCTGTTGGAGGGGGCATTAGCCCATCCAGTCTACATGATTATTGTGGACTTGGAAAAGGCTTACGACCGTGTCCTGTGGGGGGTACTGCGGGAATAGGGGGTACCAGGTCCGCTGTTACGAGCCATCCGGTCCTTGTATAACCAGAGTAAGAACGGTCTGTATCGGCACAAAGTCAAACACGTTCCCAGTGGGTGTTGGCCTCCGCCAGGGTTGTCCTTTGTCACCGATCCTGTTTGTGATTTTCATGGACCGGATATCAAGGCGCAGCCGGGGGGAGGAGAGTGTCCGGTTCAGGGACCTCAGAATTGTGTCTCTGCTCTTTGCAGATGATTTAGTTCTTTTGGCTTCATCAGACCGTGACCTTCAGCACGCACAGGGGCAGTTTGCGGCCAAGTGTGAAGTAGTCGGGATGAGAGTCAGTACCTGCAAGTCTGAGGCCATGGTTCTCTGCCGGAGAGTGTGTGAAAATGTAAGTGAATCACTGCCCCCAAGCGAGGGAGTTCAAGTATCTTGGGGTCTTGTTCACGAGTGAGGGTAAAATAGAGCGGGACATGGACAGGCAGTTCGGTGCGGCATCAGCAGTTATGCAAGCATTGTACCAGACCATTGTGGTGAAGAGGAAGCTGAGCTGGAAGGCAAAACTCTCGATTTACCAGTCCATCTACGTTCCAACCCTCACCTATGATAATGAGCTTTGGGTAGTGACCGAAGGAATGAGATTGCGGATACAAGTGATGAAATGAGTTTCCATCCTTGGGTGGCTGGGCTCAGTCTTAGAGATAGGGTGATGAGCTCTGACATCTGATCAGGATGCCTCCTGGACGCCTCACTTTCGAAGTTTTCTGGGCACGTCCAACTGGATAGAGGCCCCTGGGTAGACCCAGAACACGCTGGAGAGATTATATCCCTCATCTGGCCTGGGAACACCTCGGGGTCCCCCAGGAAGAGCTGGAAAACATTGCTGGTGAGAGGGATGTCTGGAATTCCCTGCTAAGCCTGCAGCCCCCACAACTCAGCCCCAGATAAGCGGAAGAAAATGGATGGATGGATGGATGGATGGATGGATGGATGGATGTATTCTATTTATTTTATGGCCAATGGAAATTGTTGATCCCTGTTTGCTTGTAGGACCTCGGCTGGTTTGACGACCCCAAAAACAGTGTTGGAGCGCTCACTACGAGACTGGCCGCAGACGCAGCCCAAGTACAAGGGGTTAGTCTCAACAGCGGTCTCTCACACTCTCTCACACTCTCTCTCTCACACACACACACACACACACACACACACACACACACACACACACAACTAACGAAGCTATTTGCCAAAGACGACCACAATGAATCGCCTCAGAAAATCAGTGATCTTGTAATTTGCTTTGTTCCCATCTTTCACGTCTGCTCAGGCTACAGGAGGACGTTTGGCCACGCTGGCCCAGAACACAGCCAACCTGGGCGCCAGTGTGATCATGTCCTTTGTGTACGGCTGGGAGCTGACCCTGCTCATCCTGGCTTTGGTGCCCTTCATGGTATTGGCTGGAGCTGCGTCAATGCATACGCTCACCGGACAAGCTGCCAATGACAAGAAGGAGCTAGAGAAGTCTGGAAAGGTATTCAGTGTGGGGTGTGCCAGAGTAACATACAAATTTCTTTTTTATGACTCTAAGCACCATTTGTAAAAACATTGTCCTTGTGATCTACAATAGATTTAATGTTTGTATGGTTTGTCTCTACAGATTGCTACAGAGGCCATCGAGAATATCCGTACTGTCGTCTCTCTTAGCAGAGAACCCACATTTGACTTGTTGTTTCAGGAAAACCTCGAAATACCATACAAGTATGAGAAATTAAACCACAGATCCATCATTTCCATGGGATATATGAACACAAATTATATATGTATTTCAATCAAATTTGATTAATTTCAGGAATGATCTCTCTGATGCCACCCTTTTCTCACTCTCTGTACAGGAACTCCCAGAAAAAAGCCCATGTGATTGGTATTTCCTTCTCTTTCACCCAGGCCATGATCTACTTTGCTTATGCAGGTTGTTTCCGTTTTGGAGCTTGGCTCATTTTGCAAGGAAGGATGGATTCTGAGGGAGTATTCCTGTAAGTAAACAGACAGTATGACTTTGTCTTGTCTCTTGATCTTGAGATCAAATATTAGTTATGTTATTAGTTAATATTAGTAGTTTTTGGCTCAGAGGTAGAGCAGGTCGTCCACCAATTGGAAGGTCCGTGGCTCGATCCCCGGCTCCTCCGGTCACATGTCGATGTGTCCTTGAGCAAGACACTTCAACCCAAATTGCTCCCGAAGGCATAGCCATCGGTGTGTGAATGAGTATTTAGATTAGATCCTGATGAGCAAAGTTGGCACCTTGTATGGCAGCCTCTGCCATCAGTGTATGAATGTGTGTGTGAATGGGTGAATGCTGGCATGTAGTGTGAAGCGCTTTGAGTAGTCAGAAGACTAGAAAAGCACCATATAAATGCAAGTCCATTTACCATCCAAATATTAGTATGATAGACAAGATGAACAGTTTGCATGTACTCACAGGTTACAGCAGCATACAGTAAGAATAACGCATTCCTGGAATGAGAAGCAGTTTATATGGCCTTTAATCATTACCCAGGTCTGAAGTATGTGAGGGGGCACTGTGAATGGGTTGGCTCCAACCACAGAGGACATAGTCACACAAGACACTGTATTTTTGGTTATCTAACAAACACACACACGTGTTTTACGATGCTAGCGTAACTAAGCTACCGCCTTCATTTATATTCTACCTGTTACACAGAGTCATCGCACCATGGGCTTCTGAAGGAAAACTATAAAACACAGAAATATTAACTCCTCACCCACATGGAGCATTTTACACAAACACATGCATTGTAAACTCTCAGGTTTGTATTTGAGATTTTTTCCAAGATCTCAAGATTTCCAAAGACACCCAGTCTGTCAGGCTGAATTAAATGTATTTAAAGTGATACACAAGACATCTATAATTATCTATTTGGTGTATTTGGGGTGTAAATATTTCACTCAATATCAGAATGATGTAGCTTTTAGGAATAGAGAAACAAGCAGATACAGAAAACATTATATTGTATGAAATGTTATCAGTGTGGAAACAACCTCTCTACGGCTGTACCTAGGCACAGCGGTGCTTTGAGCTAAATGCTAACAGCAGCATGTTGTAGCAGGGATATCATGATCACCATCTTAGTTTAGTGTGTTAGCGCGCTATTAGTTTATTAGCACTAAACACAAAGTGTAGCTGAGGCTGATGGGAGTCTCATGAGTTCTGCAGGTTTTTGGTCATAAACCAAAGTATTGGACAAAATGAAGGGGAACATGAATCTTAACCAAATTTCATGGCAATCCATCCAATACTTGTTAAAAGTGCTAAATATGGGATTGTGAGCATTTCTGTTGCCTCTCAACGGCTCTCAACATGGTAACGGCGAGCCAGCGGCTCGCAGCTAACAGTGCAAACAATGGCGAAAGTGCTGACAGAGATAACAGTGTTTACCTGGGGGTACCGAGGGTGGGTGCTACGATTCCATGACAACTGACAGCTTTATCAACTGTAGGCTAACCGCCATATGAGAGCAGGGCACGCTCACATGCACGAACATGCACTAAAAGCACATACAGCCGGCCCGGCTATGTCAAGAAAGCGAGGAGAAACTTGGATTACAACACACAGAGGGAGAGCAACTTCATTCTCTGCTCAGGCAGACATTACTCCTATATATTTTACCGTAGCAAATCGTTGTTTGCTGCTATATTGATGCTTTGGATATCAAATTTAGTACCTGTAAGAATTTTTACTGAAAACTACAAATGTCAACCTCATGATGGCGCTAGGAACAGTCATGGGATCATCAACGTCAGTAACGTCATTTATCCTCTGGGCAACATGAAAATTTCAGGGCAATCCATCCAACAGTTGTCGAGATATTTCAGTCTGAACCAAAGTGGTGGACAGACTGACCGACCATCACTGCCATCCCTAAAGCCATGTTGCAAAAAAAATGCTAAATCTAAGTTGGAACCAAACCAAACTCATTAAAGTGGTGTTCATTTGTGGAGATTATCTTGTTGAACAAAATGTGCAAGTATCATAAACGTGTTGTTGCCACAGAGCTTATTTTCTGCAATAATTCAAAACCCAATGGAAAATTCCCATTGGCTTTTGGTCGAGGGAACCCGTGCGAATCTAACTTCCGGGTTGGCCAACAAAATCCGTCATCCCTGGAGCACTCTATGAAGGGTAAATTAAACAGGGATATTAGAAACGTTGGGTGGTTAAAATGTAAAAGTAAATCGTCTTCTTTCATTCAACATTTGTTGGAACTATATTCGCTATTTCATCTTCTTTTGTCAGTTGTCATTGGTCCATGTTAGCTTAGCTTTACGTAATCCCAGCCAAAATTTACATATGTTTGACTTTCTCTCCCAGTGTGGTTTCGGCTATTCAATTCGGTGCCATGGCTATTGGAGAGGCCAACGCCTTCGTTCCAGACTATGCTACGGCCAAAATCGCAGCTTCCAACATTTTCATGCTGCTGAACAAAGAGCCCGCCATTGACAATCTTTCACAGGATGGAGAAACACCGGTACATAACACAAAGCCCCACACATCAAACATAACACTTATTATACAGCTCTTTACACATGCTAACATGTCACTCTTATGTGTCTCCTTTAAAACCCCAGGACAACTTTGATGGTAACGTGCACTTTGACAATGTCAAGTTTAACTACCCTTCGCGCCCTGATGTGCCCGTCCTCCAAGGGCTGAATCTAACAGTGAGAAAGGGAGAGACTCTGGCCTTGGTGGGGAGCAGCGGCTGTGGAAAGAGCACCACCATCCAGCTGTTGGAAAGGTTCTACGACCCCAGAGAGGGGAGAGTGGTGAGAAGACAAATACACACCCACGCTCTGTGGAACTGGCTGATAACACTTGTTATCAACACTTGCTAGGCTTTAAGGCCTACTTGTTCTTAATCTTTTGATCGACCGACAACTTGTCACGGTGAGAGGGACAACTTGTCAGTATGAGCCAAGTATACTAAGACTTTTCTGTATACTTGTCAGTATGAGCCAAGTATACTTAGATTTTTCTGTATACTTGTCAGTATGAGCCAAGTATACTTAGACTTTTCTGTATACTTGTCAGTATGAGCCAAGTATACTTAGACTTTTTTGTACACTTGTCAGTATGAGCCAAGTATACTTAGACTTTTTTGTATACTTGTCAGTATGAGCCAAGTATACTTAGACTTTTCTGTATATTTGTAAGTATTAGCATGTATACTTAGACTTTTCTGTATACTTGTCACTGACAAGTTTACAGAAAAGTCTAAGTATACTTGGCTTATAGGCCTACTTGTACTTAATCTTTTGATCGAGATAGACTTAAGGAAAGTATAATTAAGTATTCTTGCCTTATAGGCCTACAGAAAGGTATACTTGGCTTGTAGTTGTGCTTACTTTTTGATAGAGTAGCCTATTAAAGTTTGTGGTGCAGCTATTTTCGGCTAAAAAGCTCTAAAAACCCACTGTACACTACCTGCTCAGCACTATACAGCACACAGACAAAGTTAGCAACTAGCTGGTGAACATAGTTGAGTATTTAGCAGCTAAAGAGCCAGATATTATACTCAGGAGTTGGTGGAGACCAAACAAATTCAGTTATTGCATGTTTTAGAAATCAAGCCCCACCACTCCTTCTACAATAATTACTGCTAACATTTTCTCCTTCAGCTGCTGGACAATATGAATGCAAAAAAACTGAATATCCACTGGTTGAGATCTCAGATAGGCATCGTATCCCAAGAACCCGTGCTGTTCGACTGCACCTTGGGCGAAAACATCGCCTATGGAGACAACAGTCGCATTGCAACCCAGGCGGAGATAGAGGAAGCTGCTAAAGCAGCCAACATTCACAGCTTCATAGAAGGCCTGCCACAGGTAACTGCTGGGATGTTACAGTAATGCTCTGTTCTTAGTCATGACACAGCTGGAAATAAAAAGGGCAGTGTGATGTTTTTATATCGAGCAGTTCTTTACAACATCTCACACCTCTACTGGCAACTTGGGATATGGTGTCTGGATATGCTGTTAAAAATTCAATAGATCTCTCTTTTCAGAATAAGTTTCCCTGTGACTTTATTTTACAGGTCCATAATTTCTTAATAATTTTGTAGGAAGTTTCCTAGGATGAAATATGCAATTTGGCACTAATTATAGGTAGTAATAACTACTAATGTAGACACAGTGTTCATTTCTAATCAACCAATTTCAATTATTTGCTTTATTGAGTATTGTAGTGAGTGCAGAGCAGGTCAGCTGAACATGCAAAAATGTTAAATATGTGTAAACATATGTGGAAAGTAAAGTTTCCAATAATTAATAAATAATGAATGAATATTTTACTTGAGATTTAATGTAGCAGTTCTTCCAAGAAAATTCATCTCAGTCAATAACTGCTTATGAACTCAACTAAATAAATAACAGTCTCAGACCTGTCTCTCCATTTTCATTATAATAAGTACCAACAAGGTTCTCTCTAGGAAACTACTGACCCGTCAAATAAAGTGCTTCCAGACCATTTCTTCGTACAAAGTATTTACAATGAAAACTGTTCACAGTGAGGTGTGTGGATTACAGGATGCTTCTGTCAATATTTTGGTAATATAACAATATCATGTGCCTCCTCTCTCTCTGTTTGTATGAGCAGAAGTACGACACTCAGGCAGGTGATAAGGGAACGCAGCTGTCGGGTGGTCAGAAGCAGCGTGTAGCCATAGCCCGAGCCATGTTGCGCAACCCCAAAGTGTTGCTCCTGGACGAGGCCACCTCCGCCCTCGACACTGAGAGTGAGAAGGTGAGTGTTGGGAAGGGGGGCGGGGGTGAACAAAGTTACCAGTAGCTAAATGAATCCTTCCCACTAATGATGCTGATACCAGTAAGACCAATGAGCAAGAAAATGGGAATAATTACCAAAATTAGTTATTTTGCTGAAATTTTACTTGATTAAAATCATGTGGGGAAATATCTATTAAAGCAGAAAATCAAATTTCAAAGGTACTAAGCGGAAAATTAGTTACGCATTGCACAGAGCTGTTAAAAGACACCATTTAATTGTAAGTTACAGTGTTTAATTAGGTATTTTTACGTGACTACAAAAGACGAAAAATATAGTAAAGCTTTGATATTTTCTCAATTTGGGATTAATAAAGTACATCTATTTATCTATATATACAGTATATATATACTGTATATATATTTATATCTATCTATTTTTTATGTTTCCTCCATAAAATAATGGAAACTAGAAAATGCATTACCTAAAATTAATTGCAAAGCATTACTGAAAATACGGAACTGAATTGTAACACTGGCAGAGTTGAAAGCTGAACTGCATGACCCCAAAAAAGAGCTGAAATACATTGCTAGAAAAGCAAAAAGCTAAACTGTAATACTGTCAAAGGTGGAAGTTGACATTAATTAACTCGTTAGACGGAAAGTAGTTTTGGGGTGGAATGAAACCTTTAAAACTGTAAGTCGTTAGACAGAAAGCAGTATTTGGCTGTATTTTTTATGTATTAATTGTGTATGAGTGGAAGTTGTGGAACCTACAAGGTTTTTGCCAAAACATTTTGAAAAAAGGAAAAACGCAGGGAGGGTTAGAGCGTGAGTGATGTCATCACTGTAAAGCAGCGCAATACACACCCATTATAAACTCAGAAAAAGTCTGAAAAAAGCGTAAAACTTAAACTGTGATAATTTAAAAACTGTAAAAGAGGAAAGCTGAATCATACCTTAATAGTTCAAAGTCTTGGAACCCGTTTAAAGTTTAAATGAAGTCTGTAGCTGAAAGTATGCGGAAGCAGTAACATTTCAAAGTGGAGTATGTTTAAAAGGATTTGAAGATTTTCTCCATTGAGTTACATTGTAAAACAAATGTGAAAAAAAGCTAAATATTTAGTAAGTATAAATAGCTGAAACAAGAAAAGTCATAGCACTAATGTCCTTAAAGAGCTGAATATTTTGATAGTTGAACGGTTTCTGTAGCTGAAAGTATGCAGAAGTCCAAAAAACGTACGGAAGAAATAGAAGTTGAAGAAGTTGAATAAACCTTAGAAGAACAATACTGGGAATGCTGAATCAGCTTTCCCACAATTACTGTGCTCCCATCCTAATCAACCAACATTGATGACAAAGCACAAGATATAAATACCCATAAAAATTACACCGGAGATTAAAAATGTATGTACTCTCAGATTTTTCTCTCTCAGAGTCTTTTAGCATCTCTCACCGTCTTGCTAAACCTTGAACCTCTTTAAAGGTCACTGTCGTCATTCTGCTCTTTCCAGGTGGTGCAGGACGCGTTGGACGAGGCCAGTAAGGGCAGGACATGTATGATTGTGGCCCACCGTCTATCCACCATCCAAAACGCAGACCGTATCGTTGTCTTCAGCGGAGGAGTGGTGGTTGAACAGGGGACACATCAACAGCTGCTGGCCGAAAAGGGAGTCTACCACATGCTGGTCACCAAACAGATGGGCCACGGGAGTGAATAAGAGGACGGGGAGAGGACACCAGCAGCAATACTACACCGATTGTTTTATATTTTCATGTGTCCAGAGATATGCATGTTTCCCTGCCCAGCTGTGTTTTTTTGTAGTATCGCTCTATAATATATTATAGGATGCCTGTGGGCTGAAATCAACAGCAGCCAGCCAGACAGGCAGGTAAGCATGCAGTGCTGAGGTGTGTGAGCTTTTCATTCAGGTTTTAGGAGCAGAGTCCCAGTCAGGATGCTCCTACATATTATGCAGCAGGATAAAGAGACACATTCTGAATATCTACAATGAATAAAAGGTACTGGGAGATATTGGGTTTTTGACTTAAAATTACGCAATTTACATCATTTTGGACCATTATTATTACTAGTTAAATGATTATGTTTATTATTTAAGATTCAGATTCAGAAATCGTTTAAATAATGTTTCCTTCATTATATTTGTTCACAAGTAAAAAAAAAAAAAAAGGAAAAAAAAGTTATTTATATTAGTTGCATGATATAAATGATCTGATTCTGATGAGATGATAAAATATGCATCCCACAAACGCCTTTGACTTCCCTCCCCTCTCTCCCTGCTGTTCTCCTGGAGTTTTAATTCCTCTGATTCCCTCCCAGTCCGTCCACTCAATCACATTTCAAAATCCATCCACTATATTTATTAGAAACAGCCTTGTGTCACTGCTGTTTGTGATCGTGGGTTTTAAATTACGTACTTATTCCACATATTTGTCAGTTGTTCCTAAACAGAGAGAGAAAGGAGCAGACACACGCAAGCAGACAGACACAGAGACACAGAGAGAGAGATGCCAGCTAGTCCTGAAGCTCTGCCCCCCCCCCCCCCACACCAGGGCTTCAGGACAGACACCAAACAATCTGGCCCAACCAAATCATCTCAAAACAAAAAGAAAATTATATCAAATATTGCAACGAAACCACCAAATCACAAAGTGAATTAGAATTCTATTTGACCCTAAACAGAGAGTACATGGTGGCAGAGTACCTGACCACCTTGACTGATAGCAAACTTAGAAAAACGTTGACAATGTACAGACTGAGTGGACACAGCCTGGCCATAGAAACCGGTCGTCAGAGGCAGAACGGACTACCCAAGGAGGCCCGGCTGTGTTCACGTTGTCATACAAGAGAGGTGGAGACAGAATCTCACTTCTTACTATGCTATGAGAAATATAAGGATGTGAGAGATGTTTTCTTTGAAAAAATAAATAACATATATCCTGAGTTCATCCCCGATCCTCAGAAAATACCATATTTATGTGGGGAGAAAAATCAATGTACAATATTAGCTGCAAAATATGTTGACTGTTGCCATACTGGCGCTGCAACGTTATGAATAACCATTATGAATCTCCCAGAGAACCTGATATGGAGAGGGCAGAGGAGAGTACCGGCAGCTTGTGAGAAGCTCCGGTACGCATCAAAAAGTCACAGTACGCTAAGGATTAAAATGTAAAAGTGCCGGTACTGCGTACCGCTGCGTACCGGCCCACTTCGAACACTGGGAAGACTGATGGTGCATTCAGGTGCACCATGGTGGTGGTAAATTGATATCAAATGCACATTCAATTCTACATATTACAATATTATGAGAAAACTCAAGAAATTCAAGAAATAAGTCGTGAATCTTGAGTTTTCTCATAATATAGTTATGATTTTAGGATATAATCATTTAAAATGCTGTATTGACAAGAACAAGAACATAATGACAAATGCATGTATTTCAACAAAGGGAAAAAGACGAAACTTTCCCATTTTAAACATCCTCTCGCTGTACCGTACAAAGTGTTATGTCGATTTAATGATGACTGACCGCGGCTCTCTGAAGTGTAGATGGCGTTCAATACTGTGATAGTTTTCAAAGACGCACCAATTATATGGTGAACTATTTATTGATGGATTATTATTGCATTTGACCATCCATCCATATCACTTTGGATCTAAAATAAACCGTTTTCAAAATATGTCTTTCCAAAAAAAGTGGTCTCTTGCCTCAACTTGCCCCCGATGAGGGGTAAGTCCTAGAAAAGGTTAAAAGTTGATTAGCCTACATGATCATCTTTTTATTTATCCTCAATTATCCTTTATCTGCAGTTTACATTGATATTTACATAACAAGTTGAAGCTATAGGGTGTTTTCGTATTAGGTACGACTGATCTGTACTGTGCTCTCGTTCTTCGGAGGCAGACCATTAAATTAGCTAAATAAATAACAAACATCACCCGATCCCAATGACTACTATTGTTCATATAGGGAACCTCTCGCCTGCTTTCCTGCTTTATCAATCATGGCCGTGCAGTTCAGAGGACGAGATCGGCGCATGCTGCGCGCAGATACAGGCATAGATATGAAACACTTTTATATCTACGTATACAGATTTCGGAGGAGGCCGGCGGCGTTGAAAATAGCTTGCCCTTTCAAAACTACTCGCTGACTGCTAACGTTAATCGCGTTAAATAGCAGCCAGTTGGGTATAACAGTGTGAATACCACAATAAACACATTTCTCAAAGTACTTGAAATGTAAAGTCCAAAAAATGTAAAATGTCCTTAATTATTAATAGTCCATTGATCTTGTGAGAATTTGTCAATGTAACAAAGGTCCTTTCATTTTGCTGCAGTTGAGTAGGTGAGTAATAAATGTTCACTCGTTCAGTCCAAGAAACCGTTCATCCGTGGCTGTTGGCAATATCAAAGACTGTATAATAGGGTAATACTCACAGTTCTGCATCAGCGAATATGACTGTACTTGACCATTGCATCGAAACCGAATTGCAGAGTCGGCTGGCGTGGTACCACGTGCTGCTCGATGAATACACGTGGACAGCTTGTGGCCGTGTAGCAGCAGCAGCAGGCACGCTGTGAAGACCCTAACTGATAACTGATTGCTCTGTGTATTCAACTGTAAGACAAAACGTGTCAGATGCTCTTGGAAAACGGGGGAAGAAAAACAGGATAGACTTGAACTTTAACTTTACCAGAGGGAGACTTTTTGGATCCATCGATTGGATGCCTTAAAGTATCCTGGTCTTAATGAGGTTATAGACTTTACATGCTCTCTGTGAATAAGAAATATCAGCCTCGGTTGAAAAGTAGGAGTAGTTTCATTGGTGATGGACATAAATTACTTGTTTCTGTGTAATTTCTTTGTGATACTTTGTAATATTTTGTAATACTATGGTGATCATGTGATTGCCTCCCATTGGTTGTTGATACCATATATAGTAAGTGAGGCCACATCCGCTTTGTTTGTTTGTTTTTAAGCCCTGATGAAGCCCTACAGTGGTGGAAACATGTTGGCTTTTTAATGATTTACTCACTACAATAAAGGCTTTTTAATATATTTCCTTTCTTGTTGCCACTTGTTTTAGTATTTTGGAGTGCCTGGATTGCCTTCCCGCCTAGCCTTTACTTTACTTTACATTTACTTTGCTTTCTGTAATATCTTTCCTTCAGAAAATACCTTTCTTCATTAAACACCTAAGAGCTAAAGGACAGACAAATAAAATAAAATGAGCCCTAACAAAAATATAAACATTACAAACCTTATCCATGCACCGTATTTGCCATACATATGAGCATTAATCAAACATTAACCCTGGTGTGTGCATATGAAAAGCTAGAAAGCTACTGTAGCATTACAGTGATGTCAACTACAAGCTAATGTTAGCGAGACTGGTACAAATAAACACTCACGCACAGTCAATGCGTCCACATAAGTCACATGATGTTACTGCACATAATCATAAAACATATTAATCACACAATACCTGGTTCCCGTACTGGCTGGGCAGTTAATTATCAGATTATGATGACTTAATATAGCAGAGTAAAGTTGCATGGTTTCCTTCCTTTGGTGATTATCCGTGACAATATACTTCTTCCGCCAGGAGGTGGCGGCAAAATAAAAGTCTCATAATATTAAAAAAAAAAAAAAAGGCCACTGTCAAAATAAAAGCTTGTAGAAAGTAATTACCTTGTAAACGGGAGGAGGAGAGGAGGAGGAGGAGAGGAGGACAGGAGGAGCCGGGATTGACAGGTGGACAGAAGTGAGTTTGATCACCACCTCTGTCCAAAGAGATCGGAGCTCTGAGAGGGCTGGGTGGAGAAACGGTGGATCAGCGCCTGTTTTAGTCTATTTCTATTTTATTCTATTTTTATATGACACATCTGCAGTTTATTGATACCGTCTACAAGGAGCTTTGAATCCCGTGGCTGCTCTTCAGTGATTTGATGGGGTTTTTATCTCAGAGAGGATCATAGAAATTGTTTTAAATTGAGACGTAATATCTTCTGACAGGACCCAGACATGGATGTAAAGGACGAAACGGAAATGCTGGCTGCAGCCAAACACGAACAAAATGGATATTTATGGTAAACACACTTTAAATGTCCAGTAGATTTTAAGAGCGATGGTTCTAAAATAGCGCCAATTCATATAACTAATAACAGGTGTCTCGGTTATTCTCTAGAAGAACAAATTATGCTATTAGACTTTATATTCATGCATCATGCTTTTTATCTCCTCCAGTGAGAGCAAGGAGGATGGAAAGAAGAAAGAAAAAGAGCCAAAGTTGCCTATGGTTGGCCCCATTGAAGTGGTAAGCTCAGTCATCACACTTTCCATCAGAACCAGATGTTTATGCAGTGTTATTATTCTTTTGAAGCAGTGTGGCTTTTATTTTTCACTTTCTACAGTCTAATCATTTCTACTGTCCCCCCCTCCTTTATTTAACCAGAAAGGTCCCATTGAGATAGGCTACAAGAGGGTCCTGGTTAAGATGGGCAGCAAAATAAAAAGTTTCATATACAAGTACAAACAGAGATAGATAACATTAAAACATAGCCTACCAAAATAACACACAACAACAGACGCAAAACATACAGGAATCAGAGGCTAAAAGAATCGAAACAACATTGTTGTTAAATTATTGGATGATTGGGACCATGAGGATGATTTTCTCTGATGATCTACTGTTATAGCAAGTGGAGTAATATGTCAGTCAACTGGATATGTACTGCAGTAATTTACCCAGTAAAGCTGTGTGTGTGTGTGTGTGTGTGTGTGTGTGTGTGTGTGTGCGTGTGTGTGTGTGTGTGTGTGTTTGTGTGTGTGTGTATGTTGTATGGCTGTAAGTGGTAACAGTAAGGTCTGTGTGTGTGTGTGTGTGTGTGTGTGTGTGTGTGTGTGTGTGTGTGTCAAGCTTTGTGTGAGTGTGTGAAGTAAGAGTAGGAGGTTGGAGAGAGGATGGAAGTGTGACACTCAGAGCAAGCTGCTCAGAGTTTAAAGTCTTTCCCCGTTCTGCTTGCATAATTAAAAATTCTTCCACCCAGCAAATTATCAGGAGCAACATACAGATACTGATTTCTGCTGTTCTGTTTTTGGTCTTTCTACACTCTCTCCTTTATGTGAATGTAGTTTAGGTTTGCAAACGGCTTGGAAATTGTGATGATCATAGGTGGGACAGTCTGTGCCTTAATCCACGGTGTTGCGCCTTCTCTCTCGTGTGTTGTATATGGGGACATGGCAGACAGCTTTGTAGACAACGCCAGGATGACAAAAATCAACAACAGCTACCCCAGTAAGTTTTACAGACACGGGCACAGATGATGATGAGATGCAATTTATGCAACACCCTTTAACAATGTTGTTTATAACCTTCAGATATCACCATCACACCAAAAAAAAACACCTTAGAGGAAGACATGACGCGGTAAGACTTCATATGATCAGCATAAACAGAGCAAGCTATTGTTGTCGGGTGGAAATATCTCCAAAATGTTGAATTTAATGTTGATGGTTCTGTTTTTGTTTTGTTTGTAAAGAGTTCCATAAGTGCAGGAAGGTCAGGGAACTTGCAGGGATTTCTCTAGGCATAAAATTGCATCAATAATTAAATTCTTGTCACTTGAATCATCTTTTGCCAACTTCCAATTTGTTAGATAAATTAAAGAATTTACAGTTTTTTTTAAGTCAAAGTTTTAATGTTGATATTGTTTTAATACTTCTCTTCTTCCAGCTTTGCCATCTACTACTCCATCATAGGTTTCGCCGTGCTGGTGTTTGCCTACGGGCAGGTGGCCCTCTTGAGTTTGGCAGCCGGGCGGCAGGCCACACGCATCCGCAAGTTGTTTTTCCAGCGCATCATGCAGCAGGACATCAGCTGGTTCGATGTCAATGAAACAGGAGAGCTCAACACACGTCTCACAGAGTGGGTAACAGACAAGTCACACACTATTTCAAACGTAGACGTATTAGAAGAAGAAGAAGAAAAAGAAAGGCACTTTATTAATCCTCTAGGGGAAATTCAATTTTTTCACTCTGTGTTTTACATATACACAGTACACACAGGCCCGAAATACACACATGCACAAACAGGACCTATATACATGCATTAAAGGAGAGATCTCAGAGCTAGGGGGCTGCCCCTTACTGGCGCCCCGAGCAGTCTGGGGTTTGGTGCCTTGCTCAAGGGCACCTCGGCAGTGCCCAGGAGGCAAACTGGCATCTCTCCAGCTATCAGTTCACCCTCAGTACTTAGTCCATGCGGGGACTTGAACCGGCGACCCTCCGGTTCCCAAGCCAAGTCCCTATGGACTGAGCTACTGCTAGAAATAGCTTCCATTTCTGACATAGAAAAGAAAATCATCTTTGTTTTCAGGATTTCTTTCATTGTCGTATAATATAATCCTTCATCTGAAATTAAAACATTAAAGTCAGGATTAATAAAGTTTAACAGTTTTCACTCGACAACAGCAAAATGGTTTTCCTTTCATTCGTAATACATAAACATTGCAATATACTTTGAAGATCATTGGTTTACATGTTGTTTCTATTTGCATGCATAGTGATATCTATAAGATCCAAGAGGGTATTGGCGACAAGGCCGGGATGCTTATCCAGGCCCTCAGCTCCTTCGTCTCAGCCTTCATCATCGGCTTCATCAAAGGCTGGAAACTCACTCTCGTCATCCTGGCTATAAGCCCTGCGCTGGCCCTGGCAGCCATAATTTTCTCTAAGGTAAACGTCTCTCCGCCGTCTTTGTGTTGCTCATTTAAAGTTCACACTGTTTTTGTCCATTTTTCTGCCTTTCTCTTGCTATCTTCCATATGTTGATCATAAGAACACAGTCCCCTCCAGGTATTCTTAATAACATGCTGTCTTTCGCCTTGTCTGAATAGGTGATGGCGACTTACACTACTAAAGAGCAGAATGCATATGCCAAAGCTGGAGCTGTGGCAGAAGAGGTGCTCTCTGCTATTAGGACAGTATTTGCCTTCGGTGGTCAGGACAGAGAAATCAAGAGGTATGTACTGTATGTTATATATTGTATACAGTATATGTGTAGGTAATTCACCACTGATTCTCCACTTATCACCAAGTGGATATAATGACAAAGATTCTCTCAAGAGTCCATCCATCCATCCATCCATTTTCTTCCGCTTATCTGGGGCTGAGTTGTGGGGGCAGCAGGCTTAGTAGTGAATTCCAGACGTCCCTCTCACCAGCAATGTTTTCCAGCTCTTCCTGGGGAACCCCTTGGCGTTCCCAAGCCAGACCAGATATATAATCTCTCCAGTGTGTTCTGGGTCTGCCCCGGGGCCTCTTACCAGTTGGATGTGCCCGGAAAACTTCCAACAGGAGGCGTCCAGGAGGCATCCTGATCAGATGCCCGAACCACCTCAGCTGGCCCCTTCCGACGCAAAGGAGCAGCGGCTCTACTCCGAGCTCCCTCCGCCTGTCCATCTCCCGCTCCATTTTTCCCTCACTTGTGAACAAGACCCCGAGTTACTTAAACTCCCTCGCTTGGGGCAAAGACTCACTCCCCACCCGGAGGGCTCAATCCACCGGTTTCCGGCAGATAACCATGGCCTCAGACTTCGAGGTACTCACTCTCATCCTGACCGCTTCACACTCGGCTGCAAACCGCCCCTGTGCACGCTGCAGGTCACAGTTCAATGAAGCCAACAAAACCACATCACCTGCAAAGAGCAGAGATGCAATTTTAAGGTCCCCGAACTGGACACTCTCCTCCCCCCAGCTGCGCCTTGAGATCCTGTCCATGAAAATCACAAACAGGATTGACGACAAGGGACAACCCTGCGGAGGCCAACACCCACTGGAAATGTGTTTGACTTTGTGTCGAGTATACAGACAAAACTCTGACTTTGGTTATACAAGGACCGGATGGCTCGTGACAGCGACCCTGGTACCCCATATTCTCGCAGTACCCCCCACAGGACTCCACAGTGGACACAGTCGTACGCCTTCTCCAAGTCCACAAAACACATGTAGACTGGATGGGCAAACTCCCATGCCCACTCCAACAGCCCCGCAAGGGTAAAGAGCTGGTCCACTGTTCCACGGCCAGGACGGAATCCGCATTGTTCCTCCTTAATCCGAGGTTCGACAATCGGTCTGAGCCTCCTTTCCAGCACCCTAGAATAAACTTTCCCGGGGAGGCTGAGCAGTGTGATACCCCAATAATTGGAGCACACCCTGATGTCACCCTTTTTAAAAATGGGAGCCACCACCCCGGTCTGCCATTCCACAGGCACTGTACCCGACCTCCACGCGACACTGAAAAGACGTGTCAGGCAAGACAGCCCAACAATGTCCAGAGCCTACAACATCTCAGGGTGAATCTCATCCACCCCTGGTGCCTTGCCACTGAGGAGCTTTTGACTACCTCAGCGACCTCCGCCAAGGATATGGACAAGCCTTCCACTGAGTCTTCAAACTCTGCTTCCTCTATGGAGGACGTGTTGGTTGGGTTCAGGAGTTCCCCAAAGTGCTCTTTCCACCGCTCGACAATATCCCCAATACATGGTCCGCAATTCTCCTCCCCTGCTGAACACAGCCTGAGCCAAGTCCTGCTTCCCCTTTCTGAGTCGTCTAACGGTTTTCCAGAACTTCCTTGAGACCAACCGAAAGTCCTTCGCCATGGTCTCCCCAAACTCCTCCCACACCCGGGTTTTTGCTTTGGCGACCGCCGCAGCTACAGCCCTTCTGGCCAACCGGTACCTGTAAGCTGTTTCCGGGGAACCCTGGGCCAACCAAGCCCGAAAGGCCTCCTTCTTCAGCTTGACGGCCTCTTTCACCGCTGGTGTCCACCAACAGGTTCTTAGGTTGCCGCCACGACAGGCACCGACGACCTTCCGGCCACAACTCCTAGCAGCCGCTTCCACAATGGAAGCTTTGAACATGGCCCACCCGGATTCCATGTCCATAGCCTCCCCCGGGATGCACGAAGAATCCTTCCGGAGGTGGGAATTGAAGATCTTGCGGACAGGGGCCTCAGCCAGACGTTCCCAGTTCATCCTCACTACACGTTTCGGTTTTCCAGGTCTGTCTGGCAGCCTCCCACGCCATCTGATCCAACTCATCACCAGGTGGTGATCAGTTGACAGCTCTGCTCCTCACTTCACCCGAGTATCCAAGACATACGGCCACAGATCTGATGAAAGGACCACGAAGTCGATCATCGATCCTTGGCCTAGGGTGTTCTGTTACCAAGTTCACTTATGAATGGCCCTGTGCTCGAACATGGTGTTTGTTATGGCCAATCCATGACTAGCACAGAAGTCCAACAACAGAACACCACTGGGGTTCAGATCAGGCAGGCCGTTCCTCCCAATCACTCCCCTCCAGGTTTCTCCATCGTCGTCCACGTCGTTGAAATCCCCCAGGAGTAACTATAGAGTCCCCAGTCGGCGCCCTTTCCAGGACGCCAGCCAGAGACTGCAAGAAGGCCGGGTACTCTGAGCTGCCGTTTGGAGCATAAGCACAAACGACAGTCAGACACTTCCTCTCAGCGGCTCGCAGCCGCAGAGAGGCAACCTTTTGTTCTCCGGGAAGAACTCCAACACAGCAGCGCTCAGCCAGGGGCTCGTGAGTATCCCCACACCCGCCAGGCGCCTCTCACCCTGGGTGACTCCAGAAAAGGCGAGAGTCCAGCCCCTCTGCAGGAGATTGGTTCCAAAACCAGAGCTATGCGTGGAGGTGAGCCCAACTATATCTAGTTGGTACCACTTCACCTCCCGCACCAGCTCCGGTTCCTTCCCCGCCAGAGAGGTGACGTTCCACGTGCCAAAAGCCAGTCTGCGATGCTGGGGATCAGCATGCCTAGATCCCCGCCTTCGCCTGCCGCCTGGCTGGCACTGCACCCAACCCCGAGAGTCATTCACAGATCTGCGGTTATAATGATAATAAAACTATTATTGTATAGCTCATTTCATACAAAAAGATAGAATTCAATTTGCTTCACAAAAGATGAAAAATCTACATTAAAAAACAGATGCAAAAAGTAGAGACATTGAAAACAAAGATAGATATTTAACACCAAATAAGACTGATGGTAAATAAATAACAATTAATACTGTGTGGGGTATAATAAACTATCAATATATGCTTGAATATCCAAATACAGTTGCCCAAATTACAAGATTTTGACCATGTACTAATCTGATGGAAAGTTATGAGACCAAATTTATTATTATTTAACAAAGCAAAACATCTGTGCAGGGCAAATAAATCTTGGTTTATAAAGTGATCAAAGTCCAAGAAATAGCCCCCACACAGCCTGTACCTGGATAACACCCATAAAAATCCATAGAATTAGATCAATGTATTCCTACTCATGTTGCAATGATGTTGTCATTGCAATCTAACTTGCTTTCCATTGAACTAGCACTCATGCTTGTGCCTGTGTGTCTGTTGCACCACAGATATAATAAGAACTTGGAGGATGCAAAAAACATGGGCATAAAGAAGGCGACATATGCTAACCTTGCCTTGGGCTTCACCTTCTTGTTGATCTACCTGTGCCAAGCTCTGGCCTTCTGGTACGGAAGTAGACTCATCCTGGCTAAGGAGTACACCATTGGATCTTTACTCATTGTGAGTAGAAACATTATGAAAGACTTTCTAATATTCTTTTGAGACTCTGAAAAAGACAGTTGTTGTAGCTAACACTGATGTGTGTGTCTCTTAAGGTGTTCTACGCTGTGGCTATTGCGATGCACGTTTTGGGACAGGTCTCTCCTAACTTCCAGAACTTTGCCAGCGCCCGGGGAGGTGCACATAAAGTGTACAGCATTATTGATCATGTAAGGAATGCAACTTTTTTCCCGAGAGCACACAATGTCAAAAGGTTTTTACGCCTCTGCGCCGGTGATAGTCGTGGCCGGAGGCATTGTGTTTTCGGGTTGTCCATCCATACGTCCGTTCGTCCGTACCATTTTCGTGAAAGCAATATCTCTGATTAGAATTAGGTGGTCAAAGGTCGAGGTCACTGTGATCTCACAAAAACACGTTTCTTGGTAAAGGCAGGGTAGACCCTGGACAGGTCGCCAGATTATCACAGAGCTGACACATAAACAGACAACCATTCACACCTACGGGCAATTTAGAGTCAACAATTAACCTAACCTGCATGTTTTTGGACTGTGGGAGGAAGCCGGAGAAACGAACATGCAAACTCCACATAGAAGGGCCCCAAGCCAGGCTTGAACCTGCAACCCTCTTGCTGTGAGGCAGCAATGCTAACCACTGCACCACCGTGCCACCGTTAAGTGAACCACTTCTAGGGTAATTTCAGACAGAGCTATTCTGCGCCATGCCTGTGTTTAGGGGGTCTTCCAGGGTCCTATATTCTTGATATAAACTAAAATTATAAGTAGTAGTTGCAGTTTGAATGGTGTAGTGTGCTTGTTTGTCTTTCACTGCGACAACAACACAAATAAGCAGTTAGTACAAAGCCTCAAGCAAAACTGAAAACGTATGAAATCTCCTCTCAGGGTATTTCAGTTGGTGTGAATGCTTCCAGCATTCACACTAAAACGACTACGACTACGACTTTTCTCATTAATACTTTTCATACTTTCAGAAATATTCAAAGTTTTGTGCAAAATTTTGACTATTCAAATGAATGTCAGAATGTCTTTCTCACATTTTAACATTAGTGTGTATTGGACGGAGTGTTCAGAGCCAGAGTGGGGCAACCAACAGTCAGAGTGGAGAGGAGGTTTAAAATCTTCATAACAAATATCTCTAACTTGCTCTCATTCCCACGATTTTCACTCTTCATACATAATTTCTTCATAGAAATGTTGGAAATCTTGTGCTGGTTGCAGACATACTGTGTAATCAGTCGTACTTGCATATTTGGCTATAAATGCATGTGGACATGGAGAGTCTAATTATGCCTCCAACCAACACCTTCAAAATAAAAGCCCCATAGAGTAACTGTATCTTAACAGGAGGCTCACAATGAGGCCTGTCATACCTCTTTCTTTTAACTGTTTCTTAACAGGAAGCTCAGGATGAGAGTTGTTTTTCGAAATAAAAGCCCAGACTCTCATTGTATGTTAACAGGAAAATAGGGATGCACCTAGATTTTCAAAATAAAGGCCCCCAAAGGTAACTATCTTAACAGGGAACTCAGGACTAACTATTCATAATACTTCATCTGCTTTTTCATGCATTTATAACTCTTATCTACTGACTCATACTCCATTTAAACCATAAAATATATCACGTCTTTCATACGTCATTGGTACTATTCAAGTTTTAAATCCAGCAATGCAGTGTAGTGTCAGCTTTTGAAAAAAACTTAAATATTCCAAATCTTTATACATAATTGGTATTATTCAACTTTTCAATGATATTCATATGAATTAAACCCATTCCCACTTTTCCAAGTATTCCGACTACTTCACCTTCTTACAGATAAAACCCAGCAATGCAGCGTAGTGTCAGCTTTTCAACAAACCTTTAAATATTCCACATCTTTCATACAATATTGGTACTATTCAGCTTTTAAAGCCAGCAATACAATGTAGTGTAAGCTCTTCAAAAAAAACTTAAAATATTCCACATCTTTGATAAACTATTGGTACTATTCAACTTGTCTATGATATTCATACAAATTAAAGCACTTTTCCAACTATTCCTACTACTTCACCTTCTTCATACAGATTAAAGTCAGCATTGCAGTGTAACATCAACTTTTCACAAACCTTAAAATATTCCACATCTTTTATACATTATTGGTATTCAACTTTTCAATGATATTCATAAGAATTAAACCAATTCCCAAATTTCAAAATATTCCTGCTACTTCACCTTCTTCTTACGACATTCAAGACAGCATTACAGTGTAGCGTCAGCTCTACGGCATTCAGCATTCAGCATTCAGCATTATATTGTGTCTCTATTTTATGTCTTTTCATGTGAAGCACTTTGTGACGTCTGATCTAGAAAGGTGCTTTATAGATCACCTTTACTGTCTAGTCTGAAATACAGAAGGGTGAGGCCTCCAAGAGGGACATAAAAAGTCTCACATTCTCCGTCAACACAGAGCTCAACCTTTGAGGAAGAACAGCGGTGTACAGTGAAAAAACAAAGAGCTGTGGAGAAAAACATTAGCCCTTTTAAATACGCTCAGCTTAACATGGAGGGCTAACAGCCTTCCTCCCATTGTCTGTTTGAGGTTATGATAAGAATCAAGTTCTTTATCCAACTTTATCCAAGTAAAAAACTCTTGTCTCAACAGAAACCAGTCATTGACAGCTATTCAGAGGACGGCTTCAAGCCTGATTCCATCACAGGAAACATAGAGTTCAAGAACATCCACTTCAGCTACCCCTCGAGGCCGGACGTCACGGTACGTTTCACACAGACACTGTTTACTGAACTCTAAAACAGACATTATATCACTTCAGCCTGTATCTCAACACTGACATTGTTGTTATTTGTAGGTATTAAATAACTTCTCTCTGAGTGTGAAGAGTGGACAGACCATTGCCTTGGTGGGTAGCAGCGGTTGTGGTAAAAGCACCACAATCCAGCTGCTGCAGAGGTTTTATGATCCTAAAGAAGGATCGGTAAGTGATATTTCTAAACCACTTAATTCGAAGGTTTGATTCAGAATTTGTCATCATATCCACACTGCTATAAGAGCAGGTGTCACACAAAGTAAAGGATCAGGGTAGTGTTTTATTTCAACCCATTTACTGCAAATCATTTACGTGTACGCTGTGTTATTGCACGTTACACCATTATTTTTTCCTGCTTTCCAGGCAGATATTGGTTTCCATTCAAGCTTGCTTAAAATGCAGTAAACCATGAATATCATGTCTGCTTTTGTAAATACTGTTTTTTGTCACGCTATACTGAAAATTATGGCTTGTCATCACTGTGAGGTTGCCAGGCAACCAGCAGAAACTCCAGGAAGTCACTGCACTCGGCTTCACATTTATCGCACAGACATGAGAGCGCTATCATATCTTCTCATCTAACTCTCGGCAAGAAAGCAAATGAGGGTATTTCCCAAAATGTCAAACTATTCTTTTAACAACAACAGAGGAGATGCTGTGTCAATTACGCATGGTGTTTAGATTAAGTGCTGTGTCTGTTTGACCTCTGCCTTTTAGGTGAATATTGATGGTCACGACATCCGTTCTCTTAACGTCCGCTACCTGAGAGAGATGATTGGAGTGGTGAGTCAGGAGCCCATCCTCTTTGCCACCACCATCGCTGAGAACATCAGATATGGCCGACTAGACGTGACGCAGTCTGAGATCGAACAAGCTGCCAAGGAGGCTAACGCTTATGACTTCATTATGAACCTTCCAGATGTATGACTGTATTTATGACTCCCTCTCCTCTGTGCTTGTCAAGAACTCTGTCCACAACTTGTTAATATTGAGACTCTTATCGTTGAGTAGAAGTTTGAGACGATGGCCGGAGACCGAGGGACTCAAATGAGTGGAGGACAGAAGCAGAGGATTGCGATTGCTCGAGCTCTAGTCTGCAACCCCAAAGTCCTTCTGTTGGACGAAGCCACATCTGCTCTTGATGCTGAGAGTGAGACCATTGTGCAAGCTGCACTCGACAAGGTACAAATACACACAGACACACATGCTCTGCCTCATTCGGAACACAGCACAAGGGCTTACTTTGCACTTTAACACTGAAACAGACCTTTTAAAGAAATGCAGTTGAAACACTTGATATAAGTTAGATTACTTTGGTTTACTATTTTCTTAAGTGACACTAATGGTGTAGCTCAACAGATGGCAATGTTGATCTTTCCATCGGTCGGTTCACCACTTTGGTCCAGAGTAATATCCATCGATTGCCATGAAATTTTGTACCGTACAGACATTCATGGTCACCAGAGGCTGAATCCTACTGACTATTTTTTAGCAAGCGGCAATCCCCGGTGCTGAAAAATGAAGCCAACGTGGAGGTGCCAAAAACTGCGGTTCCTCAAATGGCCACTTGAGGCTGTCTCCAAAAACGAGTCCCCATGTTAAAATGCCCAACTTCTTCAAAAACCTATGGGTGACGTCACAGAGACTACGTCCATATTTTATACAGTCTGTGGTTTTTAGTGAATTGTCTTGGCCATGGATGCATTAAGACAAATTGGATAGCGCATTCCAAGATGGTGTCCCTTTCATTCCTGTCAAAGCTTCTGTGGGCTTTCTCCATGGATGTATAAAGAGAACTGGATAGACCATTGCAGGCAGGGCCCCGTTCATTCCTATGAAATTTGCTCTGTGGTGTATGGAGCAAAAAAGTTTGACTTCCGAGTATACAATTACTCAGATCTTCCGGCGATCTTCTGCATCCATTGGGCCCGTAGAGCAAGCGTTTCCTTTAACCCCACCTCCCAGCCCTCGGTCTGGGTCTCATTCACATGAACGGAGGAAGGGAAATAACTCTGGATTCGGCTATTAGTGCATTTTACAACTTGTAGGACCTAATCATTTAAATAAGGGCTAGTCAGGCGTTCGATCTGGGAAGTTGATTTACCTAAAAAAAAAATGATCCTCTGATTTACAGATGTCTATTGGAAAAAGCCTTTTTGGATCCCAATGGCATCACGTGACGGACCCGGAAGTTGTAATTCTTTGGCTACTATGTAAAATTTGCTTCAAAGCCCGGCACTTCCTGGGGGCTTGGCTTCCTCACGCTGTTAAGTTTTTTTTGGCCCTAGAGCAAGTGCATCAGAGAATTCCTCTGGCTGAGCCAGATGACTTCCTGTTGGCTCCCCACACACATGAATGGGATGAAATAAAGTCATTACACAACTCCTATAGACTCAAATTCTATCAGACTTAATGCACCAAATTCTGATCATACAATACATCCTTTCACTGTGTTTTTGACACTCAAAAAATGGATTCACAGTTTTACAGCCATTCCTTTTCTAATGTATGTATGGGAAAAAGTATTTTTTTGGCCGGTCTGCTTCACATGATGTTGCAACACTGAGTGTGGCGACTGACGTTACAGCAAAATCCCCTCACTGCCCAGAGCTGTTCCTGGAGGCAGGAAGTCAAATTAGACTATTGCACTACTGTTTTTGTCAAAATATTTGCAAAACTTCATTCAGATAGCCATTTCCCTGAGGAACCTGGCTTTTACGAGCACTGCGGATGCGTTTCTTAGTCTACACCCATCACGCAAAGGTTTAATATCTGCTATCTATGACAAGCTGGCAGGTAGGCTGGTCCCTCTCGACAAAATTAAAACTGCCTGGGAGCAGATTTTAAACTTTTCACTATCTGACGATGTATGGGACTAGATCTTTTAACTGATTAATTCAATATCCCCGATTTGAATCCCTGCTGTGAAAAATGTAAAAGGGGTGAGGCTTTCCTTTTCCACATGTTCTGGACATGTCTTAGCCCTAGTGGGGGTGAGGGATGAGTGGGACTTGGTTGCACGTTGTGCTCCTCTATCGTAGATGTGCTGTTAATTTGACATGTGTTGTTAACTCTACAAATTTCTTGTGTATAGGGCCTATTTTGTTGACTCATTTAAAATTCAATAAAAATATTCTTGAGAAAAAAAATATTTGCAAATCTAATAGAGTGCGACAGCAATGTGTCCCAAAACCTGGAAATGAGTTAGCGATTTAGCACTTACGGTTCCTTCGTCTGAAAGTCAATGGGTTTTTTTAATGGGTTTTTAGTAAGATGCCTGAAATAAGGTCTGTGGTTAAAACAAGCTTAAGAGATTTTAACGTTTTGTTTTACGATTCATCAATAAATATCCCACTTATGAATTTTTGTAAGTATTATAAATGTGTGTTTGCCAAAGAGATTATTTTCTGCATTAATCCAAAATCCAATGGAAAAATCCCATTGGCGTTTTGTCGAAGGAACCAGGGCGATGCTAACTTCCTGGTTGGCCTACAAAAAAGCGTCATCCCTGGAGAAATCTATGGCATTCCCATCAGCCTCAGCTGTACTGTTTGTTTAGTGCTAATTAGCAAATGTTAGCTTGCATGCAAGTAAGATTGTAAACATGGCAAACATCAGCATGAAAGCATTGTCATTGTGAGCATGTTAGCATGCTGATGTGAGCATTAACCTCAAAGCACCACTGTGCAACCTCATAGAGCCGCAGCCCATAGACTCTTGTCACTAATATTAAAACGTGTCAACTGCAAACATGTTGTATGCTCATAAATTGTACAATTTTAGCTCCTTTTTGTAAATGTAAGCATAGACACAAAAATTCGGACACCTATCTTTGTGTGCAGGTCCGACAGGGTCGTACCACCATAATTGTTGCCCACCGCCTCTCAACCATCAGAAACGCTGACGTCATCGCTGGCTTCCGGAACGGTGAAGTTGTAGAGCTGGGGACTCACAGCCAACTGATGGAAAAACAGGGAGTCTACCATACACTGGTTACCATGCAGGTAACATAGATACTCATAAACACTTTGACACACCATTTGGTTGGGCTTTAACTCAAGGGGAACTTCGTAATGGTCAATCTTTGATATTGTTTGTATCTGTGGTTCCCTCCCGTCTCTCTGTCGCAGATCTTTCAGAAAGCCGAGGAGACGGAGGAGGCAGAGCGTGAGCAGTCTGCGGATCAGAAGAGTCCGTTAGTCAAGTCCCTCTCTCGGCCCTCTCTGCGCAGGAGTAAGTCCACAAGAGGGTCCTCCTTCTCTGCCTCACAGGGAGACAAAGAGGTGAAAGAAAAGTTCAAGGATGACGGGATAAAAGAGGTGAGCCCCACTATTACCTGATGTCCGTATATCGTTGGATGACTAAAAGGCTTTTGACGGGGTTGAGTTAGATTGTCTTTAGTCAGGCCTTTACAGGTTTAGTTTCGGTGAAAAATGCATTGCATGGGTGAGGTAATTATACCTCTCCTCTCTCTCTCCACTGCTCAAGCTAACTCTTTTAGATCCAAATACTGAACGTTACTACAAGGGACGAATCAGGGATGTCCCCTCTCCCCCCTACTTTGTTCCCTTAAGGCCCTAACAAACCATGCCGACAGTCGGCCGTCGGACAGTTTGGGGCTGTCGGTGAGCGTCCTTCTGCCTAGTTTTTTTGGTGTGTCCCGCACCGTCGGCTCTAGTCTGCCCGTGTCTGAGTTTTTTCGGTCGATTCTGTATGTTGAATCCGGCAGCGCTGATTGGCTGTTCAGCTTAAACAAATCAGTGCACAAGAAGAGAAACGGACGTGAGACAAGCAAGTCAACGAGTAAAGTCAAGAGGTCACACACAGAAGGCTCTTCTCATTTTTCATCTTCATCTCATCTGATCATTCCAATACACGGATATTTTCATAACGACATGGCCATCTGGAATGAAGCTAAGTGGTGAGTGAGAGTGGTGTGAAAATGGTCGGCCAACGGCGCTTTGTTACATGCACGTATCAAAACAACGGCTTGTATAGCTGCCGTCCTCGGTCTTCCGGTTTCCCTTTTGAATGACAAATACAGACTACCGCGACCTGCTGGTGTGGAGAGTTACTTCCTCTCACGCGGCACAGAACGTATGTGGTAGCTGGCCGTCGGCTGTAGGCTTTGCGGTGTGTTCACGTGCAACTTTTTGGCTAAAATAAAGGCGACGTGAGGCGACTCAACAGACGGCCTTCGTCTCCGCTAATTCTTTGATGTCGGGTTGGTGAGTTGGTCAGTACAATCTGTTAACTCTGATAGTGATCCAGTTTGGGTACAGGTGGAACAGGCTTCGTGCTGTTCCATCTTAAGCAGATCTTATATTTTCTGCCCTACCCTGCCTCTGATCTTGGTACACGATAACACTACTGTAAAGATATTGTCCAAAACTAGAAAATATTTTTGATGGCTCTTTACTTGCTCCCCTGTTTCCTAACCGCTCTTTCCCTCCATCTTTACCCACATTCCAGCAGTTACGTATAATAAATTCAGTTTATCACAGTCTCACTTTCTGAAGCTCTTCCTGAAGAAAAATGTGAGGAAGGCCGAAAGAAACATGTGACTCAGCTCTTTCTCTCTCTCTTTCCGCAGGATGAAAATGTTCCCCCTGTGTCGTTATTTAACTTGATGCGTCTCAACGTTTCCGAGTGGCCATACATTTTGGTGGGGACCATCTGTGCCATCATCAACGGAGCGGTGCAGCCACTGTTTGCTATCGTCTACGCCAAGATCGTCAATGTATGTTACTCTTACTATGTGTTCTACAAAACAAGTTACTTTAAAGGAACAGTGTGTATCATTTCGGGTTAACAGAATTGGAATATAATATTCATAAGTATGTTTTCATTAGTTTATAATCACCTGAAACTAAGAATCGTGTTTTCGTTAGCTTAGAATGAGCCCTTCATATATACATAGGGAGCGGGTCCTCTTCACACATTCCGCCATGTTGCACCACCATGTTTCTACAGTAGCCCAGAATAGACAAACTAAATGTAACTGGGCTCAGCTCTAGCATACTATGGTAGACACTGGGAGTGAAGATGACACATAGACCAACAGGTAAGTTTAAAAAAGTTGTAACTGTTATTGGTTGCGGCCGCGCAAAATAGCTCGCTTAAGATCGACGTACTGCCAAAAAAAAGGAACTTTCTTCAGCGCACTCTTGTATCTTCATCAAAAAAGTAAAATATCAACTTTTCCAGCGAAATTCACCGTGTAATCCTTGGAGTAATTCAACATGCGTCTGGCTCTGCTCTTGTTATCTCAGGTGTTTGCAAGTCCAGATCCAACGTTCGTCAGCCAGAGAGCCTCATTCTTTTCTCTGATGTTTCTTGTTATTGGAGTTGTAAGCTTCGTCGCCATTTTTCTACAGGTATACGTGTACACGCACAAACACATGCATGATGACGTACATTCATTTCCTGGGTGTGTTCATTCCCCTCAACGGAATAGTTTGACATTTTGGTAAATAAATACACTTTTTACCATTTACACACACAATAGAGAAGATACCAATACACATTTCTGTACAATAAATTTGAAGGTATACAACCAGCAGCTGGTTAGTTTAGCTTAGCATAAAGACTGGGAACATGACTGTCTTCTGGCTGTTGCTGTACATGTATTGGACAGACATGAGAGTGGTATCAATCTTCTCATCTAACTCTTGGCAAGAAAGCAAATAAGCGAATTTCCCAAAATGTAGAACTGTTTCTTTAACCATATATGCCCCAAACCCCAAAAATTACTTTAATTTTACTTCTAACCTTTTTAACTAAAACCAAGAATGGTTAAAAATATGGAAACCATGATACCGATCACACAAGCTTACAGTGTGATATTACGAGAGTGCCTCTACAAGTGTCACATGGACACACACACACACACACACACACACACACACACACACACACAAACACACACACACACACACATATACACACACACACGAGTTATCCTGATGATAGTATTGCAGTATGAACACATGTAGGTGCTGTGACAGTCACAGAAGTTCATGCCAATGTGCAGGTGTGCTAATGTCTTCTGTCTATAACATTTAACAGGGCTTCTGTTTTGGTAAATCTGGAGAGATCCTGACCCTTAAACTGAGACTCGGGGCCTTTAAGGCCATGATGAGACAGGTGAGTGGCTTCTCTTTCTTTCTCCTCTCCTCTGCTATCTATCTGTCAGGGCTATTAAATTCAATTAATAAATAATAACTGACGATGTTTTCCTAACTTTCGCTTTGTTAATTATTTAGTAATGTTTAATGTTACAGAGATATTAGGTTTTCAGGAGGTCTAAAGTTAAATGGTTTTAATACAACAGAAGTCAGACACAATGTGGCCCTCAAGCTCAAATGTTAACATATTTCTGAATGCTATTGTATATTAATATTGTTTTTATTCCAAGTGAGTGTATTCTATTTCAAGAGTGTATGCTCTTTACCCTTGCGGGGCTGTTGGAGGGGGCATTAGCCCTCGGCACAAAGTCAAACACATTTCCAGTGGGTGTTGGCATCCGCCAGGGTTGTCCCTTGTCGCCGATCCTGTTTGTGATTTTCATGGACAGGATCTCAAGGCGCAGCCGGGGGGAGGAGAGTGTCCGGTTCGGGGACCCCAGAATTGCGTCTCTGCTCTTTGCAGATGATGTGGTTCTGTTGGCTTCATCAGACCGCGACCTTCAGCCTGGGCTAGTTTGCAGCCGAGTGTGAAGTGGTCGGGATGAGAGTCAGTACCTGCAAGTCTAAGGCCACGGTTCTCTGCCGGAAAACGGTGGATTGTGCCAAGCGAGGGAGTTCAAGTATCTCGGGGTCTTGTTCACGAATGAGGGTAAAATGGAGCGGAAGATGGACAGGCGGTTCGGTGCGGCATCAGCAGTTATGCAGGCGCTGTACAAGACCACTATGGTGAAGAGGGAGCTGAGCTGGAAGGCAAAGCTCTCGATTTACCAGTCCATCTCGATTCAACCCTCACCTATGATAATGAGCTTTGGGTAGTGACCAAAAGAATGAGATTGCGGATACAAGCGCCGAAATTTGTTTCCTTCGTAGGGTGGCTGGGCTCAGTCTTAGAGATAGGGTGAGGAGCTCTGGCATCCGGAGGGAGCTCTGAGCAGAGCTGCTGCTCCTTCGCGTCGAAAGGGGACAGCTGAGGTGATACGGGCATCTGATCAAGATGCCTCCTGGACGACTCCCTTTAGAGGTTTTACTGGTGAGAGGGACGTCTGGAATTCCCTGCTAAGCCTGCTGCCCCCACAACTCAGCCCAAGATAAGCGGAAGAAAATCGATGGATGGATGGATGGATGGATTCTATTTGTTTTCATGGCCAATGGAAATTGTTAATCCCTGTTTGCTTGTAGGACCTCGGCTGGTTTGACGACCCCAAAAACAGTGTTGGAGCGCTCACTACGAGACTGGCCGCAGACGCAGCCCAAGTACAAGGGGTTAGTCTCAACAGCGGTCTCTCACACTCACTCACACACACACACACACACACACACACACACACACACACACACACACACACACACACACACACACACACACAGGGTCACCGCTCCCACCAAGCACATCAATGTAAATGATATTTATAATGAAATGAAATAGCCACAAAGCAATTACGCCTAGGGCACCCAAATGGCTAGCAGCGGCCCTGCACACACACAACTAACAAAGCTATTTACCAAAGACGACCACAATGAATCGCCTCAGAAAATCAGTGATCTTGTAATCTGCTTTGTTCCCATCTTTCACGTCTGCTCAGGCTACAGGAGTACGTTTGGCCACGCTTGCCCAGAACATAGCCAACCTGGGCGTCAGTGTGATCATCTGCTTTGTGTACGGCTGGGAGCTGACCCTGCTCATCCTGTCTGTGGTGCCCTTCATGGTATTGGCTGGAGCTGCGGAGGTGGAGGGGCTCACCGGACACGCTGCCGAAGACAAGAAGGAGCTGGAGAAGTCTGGAAAGGTATTCAGTGTGGGGTGTGCCAGAGTAACATACGAACTCTAAGCACCATTTATTAAAACACTGACCTTGTGATATACAATAGATTTAATGTTTGTATGGTTTGTCTCTACAGATTGCTACAGAGGCCATCGAGAATATCCGTACTGTCGTCTCTCTTTGCAGAGAACCCACATTTGAGTTGTTGTATCAGGAAAACCTCGAAATACCACACAAGTACGAGAAATTAAACCACAGATCCATCATTTCCATGGGATATATGAACACAAATTATATATGTATTTCAATCAAATTTGATTAATTTGAGGAATGATCTGTCTGATGCCACCTTTCTCTCACTCTCTGTACAGGAACTCCCAGCAAAATGCCCATTGGATTGGTATTTCCTTCTCCTTCACCCAGGCCATGATCTACTTTGCTTATGCAGGTTGTTTCCGTTTTGGAGCTTGGCTCATTTTGCACGGAAGGATGGATTCTGAGGGAGTATTCCTGTAAGTAAAAATACAGTATGACTTTGTCTTGTCTCTTAATCTGGAGATCAAAATTAGTTTCTGATAAACAAGATGAACAGTTTGCATGTACTTACAGGTTACAGCAGCATACAGTAACAGTAAGAATAACGCATTCCTGTTGGGATGAGAAGCTGTTTATATGGCCTTTAATCATTACCCAGGCCTGAAGTATGTGAGGGGGCACTGTGAATGGGTTAGCTCCAAACACCCACATGGAGCATTTTATACAAACTAAAATGTAAAAGTAAATCGTCTTCTTCCATTCAACATTTGTTGGAACTATATTCGCTATTTCATCTTCGCTTTTGTCAGTTGTCATTGGTCCATGTTAGCTTAGCTTTACGTGATCTCAGGTAAAACTAACATGCGTTTGACTTTCTCTCCCAGTGTGGTTTCGGCTATTCTGTACGGTGCCGTGGCTGTCGGAGAGGCCAACGCCTTCGCTCCAAACTATGCTAAGGCCAAAATCTCAGCTTCCCACCTCTTGATGCTGCTGAACAAAGAGCCCGCCATTGACAATCTTTCACAGGAGGGAGAAACACCGGTACATAACACAAAGCCCCACACACCGAACACAACACTTATAATACAGCTCTTTACACATGCTAACCTGTCACTCTTATGTGTTTCCTTTAAAACCCCAGGATAAATTTGATGGTAACGTGCACTTTGACAATGTGAAGTTTAACTACCCTTCGCGCCCTGATGTGCCCGTCCTCCAAGGGCTGAATCTAACAGTGAGAAAGGGAGAGACTCTGGCCTTGGTGGGGAGCAGCGGCTGTGGAAAGAGCACCACCATCCAGCTGCTGGAAAGGTTCTACGACCCCAGAGAGGGGAGAGTGGTGAGAAGACAAATACACACCCACACTCTGTGGAACTGGCTGATAACACTTGTTATCAACACTTGCTAGGCTTTAAGGCCTACTTGTTCTTAATCTTTTGATCGACTGACAACTTGTCAGTATGAGCCAAGTATACTAAGACTTTTCTGTATACTTGTCAGTATGAGCCAAGTATACTTAGACTTTTCTGTATACTTGTCAGTATGAGCCAACTAAGACTTTTCTGTATACTTGTCAGTATGAGCCAAGTATACTTAGACTTTTCTGTATACTTGTCAGTATGAGCCAAGTATACTTAGACTAGGGGCGGCTGTGGCTCAGAGGGTAGAGCAGGTCGTCCACCAATCGGAAGGTCGGTGATTCGATCCCCAGCTGCTCCAGGTCACATGTCGGGTGACCTTGAGCAAGACACTTAACCCTAAATTGCTCCCGAAGGCATAAACATCGGTGTGTGAATGAGTATTTAGAATACATCGTGATGAGCTAAGTTGGCACCTTAGCAGCCTCTGCCATCAGTGTGTAAATGTGTGTGTAACTGGCTGACAACACTTGCTAGGCTTTTAGGCCTACTTGTACTTAATCTTTTCATCGAGTTATACATGTACTTAAGAAAAGTATAATTAAGTATTCTTGCCTTATAGGCCTACAGAAAGGTATACTTGGCTTGTAGTAGTGCTTACTTTTTGATAGAGTAGCCTATTAAAGTTTGTGGGGCAGCTAATTTCAGATAAAAAGCTCTAAAAACCCCCTGTACACTACCTGCTCAGCACTAAACAGCACACAGACAAAGTTAGCAACTAGCTGGTGAACATAGTGGAGTATTTAGCAGCTAAAGAGCCAGATACTTTATTATACTCAGGAGTTAGTGGAGACCAAACAAATTCAGTTATTGCATGTTTTAGACATCAAGCCCCACCACTTCTACTACAATAATTACTGCTAACATTTTCTCCTTCAGCTGCTGGACAATATGAATGCAAAAAAACTGAATATCCACTGGTTGAGATCTCAGATAGGCATCGTATCCCAAGAACCCGTGCTGTTCGACTGCACCTTGAGCGAAAACATCGCTTATGGAGACAACAGCCGCAGTGCAACCCAGGCGGAGATAGAGGAAGCTGCTAAAGCGGCCAACATTCACAGCTTCATAGAAGGCCTGCCACAGGTAACTGCTGGGATGTTACAGTAATGCTCTGTTCTCAGTCATGACACAGCTGGAAATAAAAGGGCAGTGTGATGTTTTTACACTGCTCAAAAAAATTAAGGGAACACTTAAATCACACATCAGATCTTGATGAACGAATTATTCAAGTCGAAAATCTTTACTGATGAACATTGTATAATTTTTTGAGAACAAAATGACGTAACAGCGGTCAATGGAAACAAAAATCATCAACCCACTGAGGGCTGGATTCAAAATCACACCGAAAATCAAAGTAAAACATTTAAATCACAGGCTGATCCAACTTGCATGATTTCATCACGGCAACTCATAATGTGACTCAGCAGTGTGTACGACCCCCGCGTGCCTGTATGCACTCCCGACAGCGTCTGGGCATTCTCCTGATGAGTCGGCGGATGGTGTCCTGGGGGATCTCCTCTCAGACCTGGATCAGGGCATCAGTGAGCTCCTGGACAGTCTGTGGGGGTACTTGGTGGCGTCGGATGCACCGATACATTACGTCCCATAAGTGCTAAGTTGGATTTCGGTCAGGGGAACGTGAGGGCCAGTCAATGGCATCAATGCCTTCGTCATCTAGGAACTGTCTACACACTCTGGCCACACGAGGCCGGGCACCAGGAGGAACCACAGGGACACTGCACCAGCGTAAGGTCTGAAAATCGCTCTGAGGATTTCATCCCGGTACCTAACAGCAGTCAGGGTACCGTTGGCTATTACATGGAGGTATGTGCGACCCTCAGACCATCACTGACCCGCCGCCAAACCGGTCATGCTGGATGATGTTACAGGCAGCATAACGTTCACCACGGCGTCTCCAGACTCCTTCACGCCTGTCACATGTGCTCAGTGTGAACCTGCTCTCATCTGTGAAGAGAACGGAGCGCCGATGGCGGACCTGCCAATTCTGGTGTTCTCTGGCGAATGCCAATCGAGCTGCAAGGCGCTGGGCTGTGAGCACAGGTCCCACTAGAGGACGTCGGGCCCTCATGCCTCCCTCATGGAGTCTGTTTCTGACAGTTTGGTCAGAAACATGCAAACCAGTAGCCTGCTAGTTTAACTGACTTGGTGTTATACTGTGATGATTAAGTGTTCCCTTAATTTTTTTGAGCAGTGTATATTGAACAGTTCTTTACAACATCTCACAACAGCCCTCTACTGGCAAATTGAGGTATAGTGTTAAAAATTCAATAGATCTGTCTTTTCAGAATAAGAGTCCCTGTTACTTTATTTTATGGGTCTTAATAATTTCCTAGGAAGTTTCCTAGGATGAAATACGCAATTTGGGGCTAATTATAGGTAAACTAATGTAGACACAGTGTTCAAATCAGTACATTTCAAATTTCAATCAATTTCAATTATTTGCTTGATTGAGTATTGTAGTGAGTGCAGAGCAGGTCAGCTGAACATGCAAAAATGTGAAATATGTGTAAACATATATGGAAAGTAAAGTTTCCAATAATTAATAAATAATGGATGAATATTTTACTTGAGATTTAATGTAGCAGTTCTTCCAAGAAAAGTCCTCTCAGTCAATAACTGCTTATGAACTCGACTAAATAAATCCTAACTAAAATAACAGTCTCAGACCTGTCTCTCTATTTTCATTATAATTAGTGCCAACATGGCTCTTTCTAGGAAACTACTGACCCGTCAAATAAAGTGCTTCCAGACCATTTCTTTGTACAAAGTATTTACAATGAAAACTGTTCACAGTGAGGTGTGTGGATTACAGTGCTTCTGTCAATATTTTGGTAATATAACAATATCATGTGCCTCCTCTCTCTCTGTTTGTATGAGCAGAAGTACGACACTCAGGCAGGTGATAAGGGAACGCAGCTGTCGGGTGGTCAGAAGCAGCGTATAGCCATAGCCCGAGCCATGCTGCGCAACCCCAAAGTGTTGCTCCTGGACGAGGCCACCTCCGCCCTCGACACTGAGAGTGAGAAGGTGAGTGTTGGGAGGGGTACTGGTACCAGTAAGACCAATGAGCAAGACAATGGGAATACAAAAATAAGATAAATTAATTATTTTGATGATATTTTACTTGATTAAAATTATGTGTTAAGTGTACTAAGCGGAAAATCGGTTACACATTACACCGAGGTGTTAAAAGACACCATTTAATTGTTAGTTACAGTGTTAAATTATATATTTTTATATGATTATAATAGAGCAAAAATAGAGTAAAGCTTTGATATTTTCCCAATTTGGGATTAATAAAGTGCATATATCTATCTCTCTCTATATATACAGTATTTATATCTATCTATATTTATGTTTCCTCCATAAAATAATGGAAACTACTGTGCTCCATCCTAATCAACCAACACTGATTACAAAGCATAAGATATAAATACCCATAAAAATTACACCGGAGATTAAAAATGTATGTACTCTCAGATTTTTCTCTGATCTCAGAGTCTTTCCGCATCTCTCACCGTCTTGCTAAACCTTGAGCCTCTTTAAAACACTACGGGGCATTCATATACTGTATATATACACATAGTTCATGTGAGGTCACTGTCGTCATTCTGCTCTTTCCAGGTGGTGCAGGAGGCGTTGGACGAGGCCAGTAAGGGCAGGACATGTATCATTGTGGCCCACCGTCTATCCACCATCAAGAACGCAGACCGCATCGTTGTCTTCAACGGAGGAGTGGTGGTTGAACAGGGGACACATCAACAGCTGCTGGCCGAAAAGGGAGTCTACCACATGCTGGTCACCAAACAGATGGGCCACGGGAGGGAATAAGAGGACGGGGAGAGGACACCAGCAGCAATACTACACCGATTGTTTTTTTATTTTCATGTTTCCAGAGATGTGCATGTTTCATTGCTCAGCTTCAGTGGAACAGTTCAGGTTCAGACCTGAAGAGACACAGGTCCAGGTCTGAATGTGTCGCGGCTTGTTTGGAGACTTGACTCGGTGACCTTTTAGCCTTGTAAGAATCTTTAGCCACTTTCACACAACCTGTTCAAGGCGGGACTGTTGCGCCTCGCTGTTCTAAAACACGGAGACGGAATTTGGGGACAGAGTCGTTCCGCCGCTGAGCCGGCAGCGGAGGTAGTCACAGAGACTAGCCGATGTCTGTGTAAAAGGGACAGCCGGCACGGCGGGACAACACACACACACTAGACGCTGTTGTGTTAAACGTCACACCCCCTTTTTGCTCCTGTGATGCCGGTGTGCTATCTAAAAATCCAACACTGGGGCGGCATTATGTTATTGTGTTTGGTTTAGTTTGAAAAAGCAAAGCCAGCGTAACGGCGGATCTTGTTTTCGGCGGTATTGCAGAATCTCTGTGTGAAAGGGGCTTCTGTCTTGCAGCTGTACCTCTTTGGGTCACAAGTCACCTTTCAGTCAAAAAGCCAAGTCTTCCTCCTGTACAATAGTTTTGACATGTGACGGTAGGAGTAGCACAGGTGTAAGTAATAAAAGGAATGACTGAATTCCATTTAGCTGCTTCAGGTTCAGGCTCCTGGTATTGTGCGTGCTGGCTCACTGTCACAGCTTACTGGTACACCTGAATGTTATTATTACTAACACTTGTGTTTTTCTTACAATCACAAGTCAAAATGTCTGCTTTGAAAAAGACCTCTTGTATTGTGCCCTCTCATGTTTCTTCTTCTTCTTCTTCCTTGTTTCTTCCAAGTTTGTGCTTCGTACACTGGGACTTATTTATTCCATATATTTATATAATATATATTTATAGCTGTTGATTTCTGGAGCCATCTTCCATTAGGTGCTAAATACAGACAAATGTACAGAGATTAAAGCGAACAATACACTGGATTTATTTTGTATCATAGAGTGCATCAAGTATACCTGTGACACTGGGATCATCGTCACAAATATGTTACGTTCTTACAGTATTTGTATTTGGGCAAATTTCTTTGATAATTACTTCATTGATTGTTTGTCTATCTTTATTCACAGTCTGCCTGAACAGTTTAACTCAGGTAAATTTGTGTACACAGGCTGTGCAGATTTGAATTTGTATTAATGCACTTTGGTCGCAATCACTTGGAATCCTATTTTGTTTCTATAAATGCAAGGAATGACTAAACGTTTTTGTAGAATATGCTTATATGTAACTATTTAAGTTTTATATTCAGTTATTGAACCATCATCTCATTTTAACATTTAATCATTTAACGGGACAATCAAACAGATGGAAATCTCTCAGCTTTATTGGTCAGTACAACTTTGATACATTTCCAAAATCACATAAATTTAGCGTTTTTTTTGTTTTTTTTAAATATTAAGCTGTTTTCTTTTGGATATTTAAAAGAAGTACAGTCTTATTCACATTTTGCCATTTCCAAAAGTTTTTGTCAACAATCACAAAGATTCGATGCAGAGGAAATGTGATGTGGAAAAATCACAGTTTTTAAAGGTTCATTTATGTTTTACAGCAGCCATCTTGATATAAACTCAAATGAATATTCTACCGACTTGACAGACGGAGAACACAAATAAAGGAAAGCTGCATAGTGTGCAGGCTCTATAAAGCTGCATAGTGTGCAGGCTCTACAAAGCTGCATGGTGTGCAGGCTCTATAACGCTGCATAGGGTGCAGGCTCTATAAAGCTGCATGGTGTGCAGGCTCTATAAAGCTGCATAGTGTACAGGCTCTATAAAGCTGCATAGTGTGCAGGCTCTATACAGCTGCATGGTGTGCAGGCTCTATAACGCTGCATAGTGTGCAGGCTCTATAAAGCTGCATAGTGTGCAGGCTCTATAAAGCTGCATAGTGTGCAGGCTCTATAAAGCTGCATAGTGTGCAGGCTCTATAAAGCTGCATGGTGTGCAGGCTCTATAAAGCTGCATGGTGTGCAGGCTCTATAAAGCTGCATGGTGTGCAGGCTCTATAACGCTGCATAGTGTGCAGGCTCTATAAAGCTGCATAGTGTGCAGGCTCTATAAAGCTGCATAGTGTGCAGGCTCTATAAAGCTGCATAGTGTGCAGGCTCTATAAAGCTGCATGGTGTGCAGGCTCTATAAAGCTGCATGGTGTGCAGGCTCTATAAAGCTGCATAGTGTGCAGGCTCTATAAAGCTGCATAGTGTGCAGGCTCTATAAAGCTGCATAGTGTGCAGGCTCTATAAAGCTGCATAGTGTGCAGGCTCTATAAAGCTGCATAGTGTGCAGGCTCTATAAAGCTGCATAGTGTGCAGGCTCTATAAAGCTGCATGGTGTGCAGGCTCTATAAAGCTGCATGGTGTGCAGGCTCTATAACGCTGCATAGTGTGCAGGCTCTATAAAGCTGCATAGTGTGCAGGCTCTATAAAGCTGCATGATGTGCAGGCTCTACAAAGCTGCATGATGTGCAGGCTCTATAAAGCTGCATAGTGTGCAGGCTCTATGAGGTGCAGCGACCAAGCAAGTAAGGCAACAATCAGCAAATCAACAGTTTCACTGATGTTCTGAAGTAATACAAAACACTGTGCAGCATCTCAATAGATTGGAAGGCAACCCTAAAAAGTTGAACTAAAGTCAAACTAAAATTAGAAGCGTTTATTTCTCTCGGAAAGTGGAAGCAAGCGAAATACGGTAGTAACGTTACTCCCTGCCTAGCTAGCGTTAGCCGTCTTTCTTTAAAGGATCCAGATATAGTGATGGCAAATGACCAGACTGACAAAACCCACAATAACAGGTAGTCCTGCGACCTCAACACTATGTATGTTACCCTGTAATTCAAATAATCTAATTTATATAGTCACAGAGTAACGTAGGGAGCGCTAACGGCTAACAGCTAACAGCTAACATATACCTGTGTGGCTGTTGGAACTGAAGCATATTACAGACTATTTTTAGTGCCCGCCCTTTGCCACTATCAAAACTTTAATTCCTTCTTTTTCGTTGATTACAATTTTGATCACATAAGGCAAAAGTCAAAACAATCACCAAGAAGATATTTAGTGATTTCTTAGGAAAAATGAATTTCACTTTCAGTCCAACTTTAAAGGGACTATTTGTAACTTTTCACGCGCATAAATCATAACGGGTCGGAATCCCATGCGCGGTCGCGTGTGGGTACGCGAGCGCGCAGCAGCTCTGCTCCTGCTGCCTGCTGCCTGCACACCGCGCTCGTTCTCACCTGCTCGGCTCGCTCCAACTCCACGTGCACGCGCGCACACTGCAGAAGAGTTAGTTTAGCTCTGAGAATATCTAGTGAATGTGCAGTTGACGTTTTTGCAGAAATAAATGCTGCCGCTCCGCCAGACCAACAGAGGTTTCCCGTGTCTTGTGAAGTGACGGAGCTCCGCAGCGAGTTACGTTATCGTCTCGACCGGGTGTCGGTGTCTCCCCCCCCGTTTCCTCCGGGTCGGCGGGCTGAAGGAGGAAAAGCCAGCACTAGAATCAGCATTGATCCATGGAGAGACCTTCATCTGGTCAGCTAACATTACTGCCAAGCAGGTGAAATATAGAGTTATATTGTGTGGTAGCTGACGTGTGTCGCCTCACTGTTTAGACCGGTGCTCGTTCATGTCAATGTAGCGCGAGCACAAGCGCGAGCACGAGCGCGAGCAACAGGACGCCGACTTTCGTTGACATTGCGGCCACAGGTGTCGCTGTGAACAAGCAATTTCTGATTCTTACATATAGCCCCTTTAATAGTTGAGTGCTGTTGCTGCATTATTGTAGATTTCCACCAATCCAAACATTAAACAAGGCAAATCTATTTAACTTATATCAATGTTATTTTTTTATGGGTTTAATTGGAATGCCCTTTATTGTCACAGAAAAATCTAAGGCCAACAGTCAAAACCATCATAAGTTATTTCCTTCATTGTCAAATATTCACCCACTGGGGGACACGCATCATAAAAAAAGGTCTCTCGAGCCTTAGCATCAGCTTATTTTGAATGTAGATTAATACTGTCAGGATTTAAAATTAAACACCCAATAGAATTTACATCATAATCATAAAAATCAGAGAATCAGGAAAAATATATACACTACTCAGAAAAGGACAATTTACACTAAAAAAGTTGTATTTATCACTACAAGAAACAAAAAAGTTAATAAAGGTTTGAAATGCCAAAGCCAGCGGCTATCGCCAAGCAACACTGATTCTGTACCTTTGCATTGATCTGTGCTCAGAAGAAACATGACTGTCGCCAGCTGTCGGCTGTTAACTGAGGGTTTGTGAACTGTATGTGCATTGCATGTGTACTTATAGCTGAGATGTAGTGGCCAGGTGGAGCATCTCATGCAACGAGCTACAGAAGTTGTTGAATAGTGACGCAGCATCTGTCTCGCGGCAAGATTTCCACGCTGAGGTGGAGACCACAATCCTGGAGGGGGGAAAAAAGACGTAGTGTGGATGTGATTGCTGAAAATGCGGGGAAGGTATGCACTATTTCAAACGTCGATGGTGAAGATGAAATGACTAGAGCTTGTGTTCCCCGAAGGAGAGGAACGAGGTAGTGTGGGATATCACGGCCCGCGTGACCTACCTGAAGACAAATCTATTCACGCCTTTTGAGGCAGATGACCTGTGATGACGTGTATGTGAGGCCCTGCCTCCGTCATCACGGTCATCCCTCAGCGAGCTTTATGGAAAAATGCTTATGTCTCGTCTGCCCACCTGTCGTCTCTGATGCGATAGAAAAAGCCATAGCCGTGGTGCACCATGGGAGCCACGGCCCCCAGAACCGTAGTGTAGCCCACCAGACTGGACGACAGCACAAAGCTACCACCTCCACCGCTGCAGACACAAACACAACTCAGTTACAGGCAGACAGAAAGGCCTCCGTAACTCCATTCAATCTAGTGCAATGTCTTCTGTGTTGCAGTTCAGTTTATCAAACAGACCATTTATCACAATGTTCATTATAATCCAGTAGTTGTTTTTTTTTAACCATCCCTTTAAATCTCAAATCTTTGTGCATCTACACCCGTTTTCCAATCTACATAAGAGCCCACATAAGAGAAATTTGAGGCCGATGCTGATATCCATATCTGTGAGACAATCACTGCCAAAACTATATATTTTTGGCAGTGATTCCTCAAATTTGGTTATGAGAGAGTTGTGAAAAAGAGCCAAGAATTTTTACATTTCAACACGTTCACTATCAAACCGTACAGTAACGGTAAATAAACACCGACCGTAAAATTTGAAAAATAAATTTAGTGATAATTAAAACATAATTAAGACCTTTAAATAAACACACAAATGCAGTACAACTAAAATATTTTAAAGTTGACTAATTCTTGAAGAAGAATAAAAAAAGAATTACCGCCCAACGCTTGTGTGCCTCCTCCAACCAGTCAAGTTGCAGTTTACATCCATGTCTGTCCAAAATGTCCAAGTGGACGTTTGTGCCAAATTTGAAGAAATTCCCTCCAGGCGTTCCTGAGATATCGCGTTCACGAGAATGGGCCGGACGTACGGACAACATGAAAACATAACGCCTTCGACCGAAACTGTTGCCGGCGTGGAGGCATAAAAATGCTGCCTTTTTGTGCCGTAGTTTATTTTCTGCATATGATCCAGCATACAGGCCTCTATGGAACTACTGTAGCTGTGATAAGCCAACAGCAGTTGACAACAAGGGGCTGCTGATATATACAACAGACATTTTGATGTGTTTTCATGAAGGGCAAGAGAAATTTGTTTATTTCTATTTAGGTGAGCCACATGTGCATTTTGGCTCACTGAATGGCTTACTTGGACATCGTTAATGTTATTAGTTACACCTATCTAGAATTACTGCCTCATAGTTGTACGCCTCCGCCAACCAGTCAAGTTGCAGTTTACATCCATGTCTGTCCAAGATGTCATAATTTCATCCTGTTATACATTTGTCTGAAATTGTCATAATTAGCATATGAATTCTTGAGTTATGGCTAAAAACGTGTTTTGTGAGGTCACAGTGACCTTTGACCACCTAAATCTAATCAGTTCATTCTTAAGTCCAGGTGGACGTTTGTGCCAAATTTGTGCCAAATATTCCCTACAGGCATTCTTGAGATATCGCGTTGGTACGGATGTATGTAGGGGCAACCTGAAAACACAGTGCTACCGGCCACGGTTGTCACTTGCACGGAGGCACAAAAAAACATAAATTAGCTTTAAGACAGTACCTCTTTGCATAGAGGGGATCCATGAAGAGTTCTGGAGTGGGACGTCCCTCCTCTTTTGCGATAAGATACAGCCCAAGAAGGTGCCTGTCAAATCCTGGCAACAATTAAACAAATTGTTTTCAGTTGAAATCAGTGCTCCGCCCATTCATATCTAAACAACATGCAACTCTGAGCCATATAAACGTTAAAGCCTCTGAAGACCCACACAGGTGTTTTCATTTATTCTGGCTGATTAGACCTCAGGTTGAAGGTGGGCGGAGCTTAGATGGGAATTTATTTGGTCACAAATCTTCATCTACCAATAAGCATGATAAAGGTGTAATTTGTCACACCCTAACAGGTGACTCAGGAAGAAAAGATCTCTTCTCGCATTGACTACTGTAACGTACTTTTCTCCTCACTCAGCAGGCCTTCTCTTGATTGTTGGATGCACGGTCAGAATCCTGCATATGTGGCTGAAATACTTTTTAGCCACATTACTAATCAGCTCGCTCTCTTATGAATTCTGGGGGGTATGGGATAAACAGATTGCGCCACGCCCAAATTGCCTAGAAACGGCTATTACTTAGGCGTCTTTTGATAAGCAGGCTGCCATGTCACGAGGTAGAGCTAGCTAGCAAGCAGGATAGATAGATTTGGATTTTGGATTCTGTCATGAAATAGCCTAAATGTAAAGTTAATAAACCCCATAAACTGAATTTTAATTTGAATATTACTTATTATTTAAAGAAATAGTTGAAAATGAACAACTTAACGGCTTCAAGAAATTACATCTCTGTGAGTGCTGATGGGTAAAAATGCCAACTCTGTAATTTTTAATCACTATCAATTGAATTTGTTGTGTTTTATACAGCACTGTCTTCACAGTTTGGAATTTGCTTGCAGCAAACACTACGAAGGCTGACTCCTGTCCTCAATCTTGTTTTTGGAAGTGTTTTTACTTTATTATAGCTGTGCACCTGCATACACACGTAGTGAGGGTCGAGGAAAAGGGATTTCCAATAATAGCATAATGAGAGCTGCTTAGAAAGGATGAACAGTGATATGTGGAAATATCAGAAAATGACATGTGTGTAAAGTGAACTAACCTTTTCCTTCCTGAGCTTCATCCATCAGGTTGTTGTGTTTATTGAAGGCCAGCAGCATGGCTTTCCTCCTGGCATCAACCTGACAGAAAAAATGTTAATGTACCATGTCAAATAAGCAACGACTGCATCCACCTCCTTCCTCTTGTGTGATTTTGCCACAGTGCAGGGTTGTTCACATGCACGCACTCACATCACACGTGGGGTCCATCATGGCTTTACACCAGCTCACAGCCTCCCGGGTGCAGGATCGCATCGTCTCCGTCCTGCCGTGGTAGAACTTACGAGTCATTGCCGTCTCATAACAACTTCCTGGCCTGTGAGGGGTAAGAAGAAGAGACATCCAGGGCCATTCACTTCACAGACTTCGAACATCAGTAAAGTCACGGTCATATTTTCAACCAGTTCGTACCTTTTGTGCATTTTCTGGTAGGCCAGCTGCAATGCTAGTTGAACAAAGGTGTCTGGGTGCAACTTCTTCTGTTTGATGGCTGTTTTTCCAAACGCTGTGAATGCGTAACACACAATCTGCAGGTCCTGAGTCTGTAAAACCAGCAACAGAGTGGACATCCACAGAGCTGTGACTATGGACAAGTCAGTTTGCATCAGGCTTTTTCTACTATAGTTTGGTGTTTAATACCGGCTCACCGACTCAAGGTATTGCTGTTTGGCGTGGCTGATGTAACTCTGGACTTTTTCGTCAACAGTAAACACCAGCTCCTCAGGACGGGGTACGGGTCTGACTGCGTCTGAGCCCTAAAAAAGCATAGACATCGATGTGTGAAAAGTGGATGGATACATTTAAATTAAACTAACAAGAACTGTTTAAATGTATGTACAGAATCAAGTAATAGTCAATGTTTACCTTCCATTTGCCTTCTGTAACTTTGATTTGCTGGTCCAGATACCAACACATGGACACCAGTACCATGGCATCATATGGTGCATGCTGCAAAACAATTTGATTTAAGTATGTTTTGTATTTAAGAATTGTTTGCTTTTGGACAGGAGCTATCCAAGATTTGCAGCATGAAAATCCTGAATCTAAAATCGTGTCACACAGTGTGTCTCGAAACTCCTCTAGCATGAACCACACACAGACAAACTCACATCACAAGTGGATCCAAAGGTGCCATCTGCGAACACGAGTGAATTGTACGACTTGTCACCCCAGCGGATGGTGGGGTTGCCTGTAAGGGATTCCAGGGTCACCTGTGTTCAGAATTTTAAAATCACACAATCAGAAACACAACTCTTTTCTTTTAAAAAAACAGTGAACATTAAAGCTACAGCTAATACTTTAATAAAAAATAAGTTTTTGGCATATTTGCTCAAACTGTCACTATATCCTGACAGTAATATATGAGACACATATTCTGTGGAAAAAAAATCAGGTTCCTCCGCCTCCTCTTAGTGCTCCTAATGGGTCCTGGTTTGTGACCCGGCCGCCATGTTGAAAACAGTCGAGCCAATACCAAGCACCGCCCACCGGACGGAGCAAACTATCTAATTTTACAGATAAACAGTACACTACAAGATGTTTCCGGAAACATTTGAGGAAAGAAATAAGCATTATAGTAACAGAAACTTGATTCATATTTGATCAGCGCTGCCTAGTTTGACAGTTTGATCGGAGTTCACAAGCTTCACGAGTAGTGATTGACAGCTGCGTTAGAGACTCAAATGGCATGAGGAGCACTAAGAGGAGGCAGAGTCACAGATTACAGGTATTTCTCTCATATACTACTGTCAGGATGTAGTGACAGTTTGAGCAAATATGTCAAAAAGTTATTTTTTATTAAGTTACCATCTGTAGCTTTAAGTCATGAAATCATAAATAATTCAACTTCGTGCAGCCCGTACATTTGTGTAGTTCTCTGGAGTGGAGTAGGGTTTTGTTTCATCCAGAGATACGACGAACAGGCTGCTCTGGATGGTCTCCAGGATGGTGTTATTGTGTGGATCAATGTTTATTAGATGCTCCCTGGCCTGCGGAGAGAGTAAACAGATAAATGCTCACAGTACTGATCCTCAGGTATGCTTTTGTGACATGAGAACTTTTTCACAAATGTGATCTATAATCTGGTTTAGATCTCATTCACCAAGATGAACAACAAAGTCTCCACATGTGAGCACCCCTACCTGCGCCCAACGAGTCCTCTCCTCTGAGGTGAGAGCAGCCACTCCGTCTCCGTCTGGCTCTCCCTCACAGCACTCTTTCACATAGATCAGCTGCCTTTACAGGTTAACACAGAAAATGGATAGATGGATTAACCAATGAAAAATAATGAACTGATTCAAGTTAATATAAGTTTATAAGTATAAGTTTGAATCGCCTGTTGGTGCCGCAATAGATCTATATAAAAAGGTGTTTTTCTTTAAAACTGTTACTTGATTATTTTCTATAGGACCGTTGAAATGCTGTGCATCATGGTTAATGTGGTTAAAATATGTTCTCGTGTCTCTTCCTCGCATCTCTCTCTCTCTCTCTTGCATTCCTGTTGGGAGGAGCTAGGATGCAAGGAAGAGACGTGAGGAGCCGTGTTACACAAATGGAGAGCACCCCTTGGGTACTTTTCATTATGCTAACTTATGCTTCCTCGCATTCGCTCTCCTCACGTGACCCAGGAATCATTCCCCCTTCCGCAATCATGGAGTATCTTCCAATCCCTTAAATGCACCTCGAGGAGACGAGGAGGCTTCTGGATGAGCTTAGAGCGAGGAAACATAGGCGTATCTTATGCGGAAGTCTTTTATCAAGTTGCATGACGTATAAATGCCGCACCTCCACATGTGGCACACAGTTTGAAGCAACTGACGTTGCTTAAGACTCATGCTATGGAACCATGGATTTCTCATTTAGCTCCTCCGTCCTTGCATCTCTTCCTCGCGTCTTTCTCTTACATCCTCGCTGGGAGGAGTGAGGGAAGCCAGGAGACACGTTAGCATAATGAAAAGCACAGAATATCTGTTCTTCAAAGATACTGTAAGTGTAGCACCCTCTTTGGGCTAATTAGTGGAATGCTATTATTTCACAGTCGGCGGGAAGATGTATAACTTTCCTCCATGTTTTCTAACGTTGAATTAGCAGTGTCAGCAGCACTTGGCTCGTGGCCCCATCCCTTCAACAGGAAGTTTGCTCTCTTGAGTGGTGTGTGTACTGTTTGTGTGTATATCACTACCTGAGTATTTCTGGAGGAGTAAGGATTTGTCCATCACAGACTGCGTCAAACGTGAAGATCCGTCCACGACAAAACACCACCAAATGGGAGGGACATGGACCCTCACTCTCTGTGGCACAGCACAAAATGCACATACACGTTAGTGATATGTAAGCTGAGAAAGTGTGCTAAAGCGTATGCAGGTGTGTCTGAAGGTTAGAGATAACAGCCGAGTTTATTCTACCTGTCTTGAAGTAGTTACGAATGGTATCCTTCTTTATTCCAGGTACTTTGCAGGTGCAGAACATCATTCTGAACTGGTCCATATCTAACGCTGTTTTGCCGGCTTTCTGAGGAGGCAGCCTCTCCCTAAAAGATGCAGGTGGAAGAAATAAAACAACAAATTGCATATATACCTGAGTCAATGTGAAAAGGAGAGCAACTTCTACCTAACGCACCACAAAAACGCAGCTTGTAATGTCTTACGTGCGGATCAGGTTCCAGTACTGTAGTGTATGCCATGTGCTGATACTGGCCCTCTGCAGGTAAGTTCCCTCTTCAGGAGGCCAGCAGTGCTCCAGGTAGGGCGCCGGGCCGCCAAAGTTCACATTCAGCTGAGAGGGGATGCGGACCTCCAGATACGCAGCATCTAACCACCATTCTTCCAGCTGAAGAAAAAAAAACAAAAAAAACAGTCAGCTAAAGAAAACATCCATGACTAAAAAGGACATCTGTAACACCAAACAAGACATTTACAGCTCAATTACACACCCAGTTCTTCTTTGTCCTGGCTCTCTGCAGTAGTTTCTGGTGCAGCTCTTTGCCAACACCCTCTTGAAATTTCCTCACAATGTCCACTGCAGCCTTAAACTCTTCCTCAGATGCAAACGGATGAACTGATGGGAGACATGGCAATGCAAAATGAGTCAAGTATGAGCACCAGCTGCTGATCATTGTGAACATTAAGCATCTTCTGTTGTAAAAACTGTGGATTTAATTCAGCTTGCACAAATGTACAACATGTTTTCGTACACAGTTAGTATGAAACACACAATCATACATGCAAACTAAAACACTTGTATGCTGTTATAATATTGTAGCCAGGTGGAACTGACGTTGGGGGATGGTTGGTCAGGTCGGACCTGTAATGTATGCGTTCTAATACCCATATTAACATACCATTTAGTATGCCAGAAAAAGATTTAGGCTGCCTTCCAAATCGCATACTTTTTCTTTTTACTTTTAGTACGTACTGCAGCTGCTCTTACAAAGAACGTACTGTTTCATGCAGTATGCATACAATTGGGATTACTACTTCGTCATGGTGCCTTGAACTTTGACCCTCTTGCTCATATATCTGCTGTGAGGATTGTGGGCCAGATTAGCCAGAAAAGCATGCTGGCTTGCACACTGCAAAATGCGACCGGATGTAGTAGGACATCCTGGTACTTTTGGCATACTGCATTTGAAATACTATGTATTGGGACAGACTAAATATTTTTCTGGCATACTAAATAGTATGGTAGTATTGGTATTGGAACGCACAGTTAGTACGTCCCAATACGCAGTATGTCAAATGCAGTATGCCAAAAGTACCAGGATGTCCTACTGTATCCGGTCACATTTTGCGGTATGCAAGCCAGCATGCTTTTCTGGCTAATCTGACCCACAATCCTCTGCGCAGCGGGATGAGCAAGAGGGTCAAAGTTCAAGGCGTAATGTTATGAAGAAGTAGTATGTCCCAATTGTATGCATACTGTATGTATTGCAACAGTACGGACTTTGTAAGGGCAGCTGTAGTACGTACTAAAAGTAATGAGAAAAAGTATGTGATTTGGAACATAGCCTGAGTCTGCCCTTTGTCTCCTCCACGTCTGGCTGGTACATCGTGTGCGTCGATTAGAACACATTGTTCCTGCAAAAAGTCCGGTATGGCCGTTAGCCAGCCCATGTCGCCGTCTGTCTGGTGTGGCAACCGGAGCCGTGACATGGGCCGGCTATGATATTTAAAAACACGGTTGTAGCACGATTTGAGGTGTTGTCAACATGAAAGTTAAAATCCTTAATGTTCATAATTTTATCGTACTTAAAGGGGCTGTATGTACACGTATAGACATTTTTTGATCGTTTTTTTATTGCTAATGTGTGAACAAGTTGTCACCTAACTTAAAAAATTAGACCTTCCAAGACAAGACAGCCTGTAGACCCTTTACTGTGAAGAACCCGGGCCTGTATTTCCGGGAAAATCCAAAGGATGTGACGTCATGTGCGCTCGCGAGTGCCTGTAGTAGCTAACATGCGGTTAGAAGTCTGCTAACGCCAACAAATGAGCAGCCCCCACCACGACTCAGAGTCCAACACAAACTCCACAGTAACACAAAAAAAATAAAGTTATATCTAGTGAAGCCTGTCTTGCAAAACAGGAATGTGACCGTCGTCGGGGGGAAAACTAGGATCAACATCGGCCGGTACTTCGATTCATGGAGGGACCTTCGTTTGGTTTTGGGGATCAAAACGAACCCCGAGCTGGCAAAATTCCTATTGGACAGGTAAACTAACGTTACTGCCAAGCATGTGAAATATACAGTGATATTGTGGTTTTAGTTGTCAATCATGTTCAGTCTCGTGTGTGTCGCCTCACTGTTTGGACCGAAGCTTGTTCGTGTCTCCGAAGTGCGAGCACAAGCGCGAGCAACAGGACGCTGACTGTCGTTGACTTAACGGCCACAGGTGTCACTGTTAACAAGCAATTTCTGATTCTTAAACAGAGTCCCTTTAACAACCACAGAGGCTAAGTATTCTGAAAATTCAGTGAAGTAACACAGGGTTAAAGGTTGGGGGTCGATAAATGACAACACAGAGAGAACTGGTTTGAGAGTTAATTTTTAACATTGTTCCCTCAAAAATTGCTAAATTATTAACATAAATAAGGCCGTAAAGGCCATGTTGAATTTTCTTAAATTACAGTATTTTTTAAAGTAGTATTAGAGTAAATATTTGAAATTTGCATGGTGAATATTTACAAATTCTGAAACAGAGGAACTCGTGACACAGCAGGTTGTTCAAAGTGACTATCCTACCTGCATCCAGGTACTTAGAAAGGCTCATCTCCAGTGACGGGACAGGCAGGGACGGCAGGCTGCTTTGGCACTGGAAGGTCCGCTCTGGCAGAGACTCTGACACATTATTATCCATTTCTTCTCCCTGGAAGGAATACAGACTGGAGCCACAAAACAAACATCAGTAATGCTTTTGTCCTAAAACAAATGTTTCAGCTTTTATAAACAGTTCCAGAAATCAGCCAGTCTAGTTTATGTGCAAATGTTTATTCTGAGTGAGACTAATATCCCTTTAAAAAAACCCATCTACAATTACTGTATGAGATGTCTCGCTTTATAATGGCCATTCAAGCAGATTAATCTACTCATCATACAGTTACTGATCATTAAAACAAGAGTATTAATGCTAAATACAATCTGTTAGGCTGATCCCATACATGATACCTGAGCAGGTGTACAAAGTTGACAGATAAGAGGGTTATGTCACTGTGACCACAGTCAGTTTAGCAATACCCTAAAGGATATGCCTTTTCTGACGGTTGTAATATCCCACAGCTCTATTGTGGAGTATCAAAGCAACGTTATCCTAAGTCATAAAGCTCCTTTTACGACCACAATACTCGATAAAAGTTGTTAGTGTAACTTGGCTTTCAGTGCCCAAGTCAATAGAAATACAGACTAGTAACCTGCGTGTTGAAAGCATTCAGAAAAATAACCTTTTACTCGATAATTATGAATTGAAACGGATCTGTAGTGTCGTTAATTGGGTTTAACGTCACAGCGGATCAGCTGCTCTCGCCTGCGGTTATTGACTAAGTTAACGCTAAATCAACCGCAATGTTTCTCATGTAAACAGGTAAACTTGATTTAAAAACGTTCCTAGCTTTCAAACACGGTGCGTCTGTCAGCTCACCTTCTGCAGGATGTGTTGACTTTAGCTCAATGCATCCACAAACCGGTGAAGTTCAGTGTGTTGTTGTTGTCCGCAGCGCAGCAGCAGCAGCAAGCAGTCCCGCTGTAACCTTTCCCCCACTCAACCGGTCGTGTCTACAAGGTAACCCGCGAATTGGGAAACTCTCGCGAGATAAATTGAGGTTATGCATTGATCTCGAATAGTTAAGGTTTGGGCGTTGATGTCGAATAGATAAGTTTAGGCGTTAACCTTGATTAGTTAAGGTTAGGATGGGTCGTCGGGCAACGAGTCTCGCGAGAGTTTTTGCAAGTGTTTGCCAGATTTCGCAATTTGCGGGATACCTTCTAAAATTGACCGGAGCAGACCACCAGTGCCAACCCGGAAGATCGTACTGCGCATGCGCGGGGAGATTGCACTTGACCTACATTTATCAGTGAATGAGGCATTGATAGTGAGTTTGTATGCTGCAGGGAGGTGAGAGGTGGATTGATTTAGAGGCTGTGGATGACAACCAAATGACCCGAATAGAGAGAATTAAACAAAAACCATAAAGTGCAAATTTATAATTATTATTATAGAATAAGGATGGAAACAATTTAGGTAGACAATGACACAGTAAACCTCTCTTAAGAGCAAAGCCAAACAATTCTTGTAAATACACGATACAGCCAAAAGTATATATGCGGACACCCTTGGCTGCATACTTTTGTGTATCTTTGGTCTGGCTCTGTATTTTCATGGTTTGGACTACACCCAATCAATAGGAATCGTAAAGGATAGGTTCAAAGGTCTGTCATAAAGCAATAGTCATAAGCACTGAAAATAGGCTTTGCTTGCTGTAATCATTCCTCCTGTTCATACAGGCCATTGAGAAACCCATTTCTAATGTACTTACATTATGTGATGGGGAAAAAAATCTACAGTCCTTGTTCTGAGCAAAAATACACTCAGTTGCCAGTTTATTAGGTAACCCTAGCTAAAAATAATACAGTCTAATACAACAATCCTGCAACAAATCGTACCTTCGTTAAGGTTGTGATATTCAGTTTTTGTTGAAACTGTTTCAGAGAGGTGTTGTTTTAAATGTATGGTCATTTTGGACGATATAGTTTCTGTTGCTGTTGAATTGTATTATAAATAACAACAAAACAAAACAAAAAGTGCACAGAGGTTTTATTTTCATGTTTCACAGCATTTAATTTGTCCTGTTTAGAAATCAAGCTACATATCAAAGTGCACGTGTATATTGCTGTGCACATGTGGATTACAAGAATAAACTACATAAATTAGATAAAATAGCAATTAGCTAATTTAATATTTCTAACCTTAAAGGATGCATATAAGTTGTTCAATTATTAATCTATGTAAAAAAAAAAAAGATAAATCATGAAAAGAAATCACAACAAATTTTAAATTGCACTTCATCTTGCATAAAATTATGGCCTCTGAAATAAGGCGGCTACTTGTTACAGAGACAGCACCATTGTTTCAGTTATTGAGTTAGTAGACTTTTTTGCATTAATTTTGCCTCTTCAGTTCATTGTGAGCCTTACATGCCATATTTGCTGACGACTTCCTTTGCAAGTGTAATGTAGGCAGACATGGCATCGTCCTTGGACATTCCTGAAAGAGTGTGAGAATACAAAATATTTGGATTAAAAAACGCAAAGTATCTTCGTGTTGCTGTTTTTAGCCACTTTTACAGCTACAAACATTTTTTACTTTTTACCTTTCCTGGAGTTCCAGGCGTCCCACTTGGCTTTTCCTTTTAAGTCCAGCATTCCCGGTCTTTCTACAATTGTGAGGAGGACTTGTTCAGAATTCAGGGAACATTTCATGGAAGTGATTCTGTTTTTCTGCAGCAAGTCATACCGGTGTCAATCTCTCCAACGATGGCCTGCTTATAAAGGCCATACAGGTCCAGCAGCTCCTGGTCCGTAGGCCTCGTCTTCACCTTCTTCACGTCCTCGGCCATCTTCTCAAACTCTGCCTGCAGATAATAAATGGTCCGAAAAAAAGTCACTCTGATAAATTATTAAAAACTAAGCCGTTATGTTTAAGCAGTAGTTATTCTGCTCTTTGCCAAGGCTGAGTGACAGATGAATCAGTCTAAGGTATTTGCGTATCACAGAATATGAGAATATGTGCATATAAATCAGTTACAACACTGAATAAGAAATCTGAGCATAGTATTCTAGTCATGGTGCAGAGCCCGGGAGACCTATTGTTGCACAAGTTGGGCATAAACAATGGGCTTTTATTCAAGACTCTAGTGCTTTTGTGCCTACTTGAATAATCTACTTTACAAAAGATCTAGGACATTGCTGATCAGATAATTAAAGACCATAGGAAACTCTGTTTAGGATTGACAAAAACCTGAAAACCCCTAAACTCTCAGTATATAGGAATTTAGATCATCCCGAAATAATTTAAAAAAAATGGGTATTAGGTGGTCGAAATGGGTATTACATTAACCAGTCACATATTTTTCATCTGCTCAATTCAATTGGAGCCAGATCCTGTTTGTTATTCCTGATAAAATCCTAAAAATAATATTTTCTTGTTTATTAAGCAATCTGCTTGCATTAAGCTAGCCTGACTTTTGCAGCATCAGAGGACAACAGGATAAATATGTTTAGACTTGCTTTTCTTGCATTACTCATCCCACACTGTCAAAGACGGATGACACCACACCGAGGCTACAGTATATGACGTCAACGCCCTGCCGCGACAACCCGTTATTCATCGCATAGCGATATCTCCGCTATACTGCGACATAAAATGCAGACAAAAGCGGTAAATATTTTACCTGAGAAGACATTATCGCAGATTGTTCAGATGAATGTATTTGTCCTGTCGGCTGGATGTCTCCGCGCCGCTGTGATTTCTGCACTTTGCACTATCAATGCAATATAACCGGTGAAGGAAAGGCCTGCAGAGGAGGGAGCAGAGAGCTGATTGGCTGCATGTCATCCGCACAACACACAATTAGAATGTAGGGGAAAAATAAAATATTGGTACTGTGCTGTATTTTTTAATTAATTACTGGTATAATTCGATGGGACTATTTGGGAATATGTGTTATAAACTATCCAACAGACAACAAACAAAGTGTAAAATGCTACTTACCCATGAACGCATCACATACTATGCACTACATAGGCTACTCAACAGGTGCACTATCGTTCAACATACTTTTATGTGAATAAATAGTAGTATTTATCTCTTCGGGCGATGGATGGCTTCGGACGCACTGAACAGTTATTTATGTCGTCACTTCCTGAGAGCCTCCTTGCAGGTTGGAGACGTGTAACCATGGTAACCCGTACCAACTCTCATGTGACCAAAACGACGGTTTGTGAGAATCAATTAATTCAAAAATATATGTTACGTATAGCAAAGTGAAATCTTATACTTACAGTTAAATTGAAGTGTTATTGATGTTTTGGTTTTTTTTTATTTATTTTTGTTGTTACTGATGTTACAGAGCTGTCCGTTATGAATGTTGACGTCACTACTGCATTGCATTGTGGGATATGTATGCCGACGTTGTGTCCAGCGGTTTCATACTGTAATATTTCATCGGAAATAGCTTGCAGTTTCCTTTCATACTAAGGTTTCGGACATACTATAATATGAATATATTTTCTGTATAATTAGTACTTTTTATAGGCTACTATAGTATGTACAGTATAAGAAACTGCTACCGTAGTTTCACCTTATATTGAGCCTTGAATGTCGCACTACCTGTTGAACGCTGCTCGGCGCTGTGGTGTTTTTTGTTGTTGTTTTAAATAAAGTTATTTCAATTCAAACAAAATGGCGGCGCCCTGCGGTCCACCCGTGTTGTTGGACTGAACGGAGCACCGATTTAAAATAAGAAAATTGCTTTTGCCGCGTTACAAATCAGGTAAAGTAACTAAACGTTACTCTCGTTTGTCAAGTATGTGGTTGACCGTCTTAATGTTGATGCAGTTATAAAAACAGTTGACGGTAAAACTTCTCTGCCCATCAAACACGTACTGTAGCTAACTGTGTTTTCTGCCTCTTCAGAGAAATAGTTCAAATACTGCATTATATCATCAATAATCACACTCAAAACAATACCACAATATCATATAAGTGCTAAATTAGTCTATACTTATTTCTTTACTTTATTGATGATTATTACATATTGGTAATGCCATGCTCAAACCATGTTATTATGGCCCGACTGATACTGATAGAAGTATTAGCAAATCTACACAGAAACATTTTTGGTAAGGATCCCCTAAGTGATTTATTCCTGCCTCCAATTTTGTATTTATACTATTTTTAATGTTATTTTTTTTTATTACTGTTTTGAGACTGTGTCTACCTATCAGTATTCCCTTTACTCTGTTTGCAAATCTCTGTTTCGAGTGGGGCATTTTAGAGTCGACCAGTGCTCTCTGGTTGACAAACTATATAATAGGGACACTGTTTCTAAATATCTTCGGCATGTCTGTAATTTCTTCCTACTTAATGCCGGATGTGTGTGAAAATAACTACAGGTTTTCATGTCTTCATTTCAGAGGAGGTATGGCCGCTGCAGGAAAGCCATTTAAAAAGGAAATCAAAAAGCATATCTCAGCCAAGACCTCCTTCACTTCACCATACACGCCAAAATGGGGCCCGCTTCCCCAAGAAGACATGCATTTCATCCTGAAAACCCTGAAGGACAAGCTGGTCTCCATGGGTCTTGAGAAGAAAGAGGTGAAAGTATTTCGCCCGTGGAGGAAAAAGAAAGACCAGAAACCTGCTGTGGCACCGGAGCCTGCTCCCCAGGTGAGCCAGGATGGACAGGCGCAGGGGTCTCCCAAAAACGGCTGGACAGATGTGGCGGCCAGGAGACAACTGGCCATCGGCATCAACGAGGTCACCAAAGCTCTGGAGAGGAACGAGCTCGGGCTGCTGCTCGTGTGCAAGTCTGTCAAGCCGACACACATGACGTATCACCTGATAGCACTGAGCGCATCGAGAGGTGTGCCGGCCTGCCAGGTGCCTCGGCTGAGCCAGAGCGTGTCTCAGCCGCTGGGGCTGAAAAGTGTCCTCGCTCTGGGTTTCAGACGGTGTGCCTCCACAGGTGACGAGGTGTTCACTGACACTGTCGACGCCATTACACCCCGAGTGCCTTCACTGGATGTCGCATGGCTACGAGGTGCAGCACCCAGAGTTACATCCGAAGGCCCCGTTGACATGGGAGAGGAGAGGAAGGGCCAGAAAAGGAAACATGAGAGTGAACCTGAGGAGGTCACAGAGTCTGCCTCCTCTTGCACTCTGCAGCCTCTCAAAGTGAAAAAAATAGTTGCGAACCCTGCAAAGAAAAGAAAAAAGGACAAGTGATTGCCAGTCAAATGAAACTCATTCCTATGTTTTCGCATGTTTTAGTGGTTTCCAATGTTATTTTGGCTTTTGACTTATAATGAGGCAAAGTCTACTTATGGTGGACTTGAGAGTAATTTTTCCTTCTGATTTTATAATTTTAAGGATTTTTTTTAGAAGTCTGAAGGGTTGAAAATATCTAGTATTTCACCTCCTGACCTGAGTTGGGATCCACCGTTTCCACTGATTCACATAAACTTAGCATATCAGAGTTTTTAGTTTTGTGAATGCATTTTTCCAACATACCGGGCAGCCGTTGGTTTACAATTATCTTTGCGAGGACTTTAAAACTTGCTTGAGATAAGTACGTAACTCATTACACTGAACTAGAGCAGAATTGATTCTCTGCTGCTTTTCTTTTGAAAGTTAATTGAGTATTTTAGACTGTTCATACAAAACAAGCAATTCGAAGACCTCACCATGGGTATATTTCACAAATTCTTTCATTTCATAGACAAAACAAAGTAATGCGCAGATTAATAGATTATGAATATAATTGTTAATTGCAGCCCTACATATAAAACTATGTAAACTTTTATTTTTGTCAGTTACGTTAGTATTGCATGGTAAAGCAGTTTTCAAAGTCAACAATGCATTAAAACGGGAACCTATGGATCAAATGAATTAAAGAAGCAGACATTTGTTGGAATGGGCAACCTTTGTAAAGCAAGTAAGTCTCTGTTGTTATACTCCATTGAAATGAATGGAAACCAGTAGCCGCATGCAGGGTAGGAATGGTTTGATTTTGAGGACATGACTTAGAATTACTTAGTTCAAATTTGTAAGGTGTGGTCCTTTAAATTGACTTTATAAGTGACGTTTCATTTGCCCGAAAGAGGCACAACATGGGACATTTAAATTGAGGTTTTTGTGTTTGTGAATTAAACCTGCTCAACTGTGTGTGAAATGATTTTGGGGGCAGAGTTCTATTTAACAGTTGTCACAGTTAAAACATGCAATTTACATGAAGGAAAATACTAACTTTCCGTTGCCCCCCGTCACGTTAGAAAGAAGTGCATCACTCGTGTCCCTTTTTAAAGTGAGTTTATTCAATCAAATATCCATGCTGGTATAGCCGACGTGTGTTGAAACAGATTGTTAACTGCATGGGGGTCATGTCTAAATGATGCTGGTACAAGTACTTCAGCTTTTTCACAGCTTACAATGGATTTGAATAAAAATATTGTTCTTCAGTTAGAGAAAGCTGTCTGTCGTTTCAAAAGTACACCCCCCCACCCCAAAATCTTAATTAAAAAGAAACAAAACCTCTTTTAAATAAGGCAGGTACTTCAGGTTGAGTTCTCACTAAAGGGCGTGGCTAGTAACATCAACGCTAAAAATCATCACAGCAGCAAAACTGACATGCTCAAACTTCATTCAAACAGCTGCAGGCAACACAACCGACATCCATGAGGCACACCGTTGACTCGATAACCCAGTTTCAGTGTTAAATTAACGCCGGTAAACATCTGTCTGTCAATGTAACGTTCAATGGCAAAATAAAAAATAAAAATCTTTGAGCCCTGAAGCACTGACTTGTCCATTGGTTGTCATTTTCTTGCTAATATATATAAAGGGATGAGAAGAATATTACATCACATACAGAAAAAAGTAACGACAAAGATGGCAGCAGCCTTTACGTCTTAAGTTATGCAGAGCCATGTGAACAGGAGCGTCAAACACAAAGGAACAAACTCAGAGCAAGAAGACAATTAAAAAAAACATTTTAAGTACACCAGCAGCTCCACCACAGAACAAGTGGTCTGACAACGGTTTTCATCTTCATTGCTCAGTTGAGCACAGGGAAATGCCAAATACTCCAAACCCTCAAAAACCTGTTTTGAAGTTGCCTATTTAACTGGAAAATTTGGGGAAGTACTGGAAAGAAAAAGAACAGGAATTATGTCTTAAGACATTTTGCAAAGTACAATTATAAATATCAGAACTGTTCAAATAATTTTCATTTAGCTGCACGACACACTAAAAAATGACCCACAGTATATTTTTCAGACACACAAATACAGTACCATTTAAAAAAGCAAAGTCAATAAAAACGGACCTGGATAAACAGGAAAAGCTCAAATTTCAAATTGATGCGGTTACTGATACAGGCTTTTGTTCATTCAGCCACTGTGCTCTGAATACATGCTGTTAAAATTATCCCCCAGACACTTTCAATGTTATGCTCAATCCTTTTTGTTTTATTTAACTGAGAGTTTGATAAAAGTTTAACATCCTACTGCAGGCGAGGGAATTGGCGGTTGTGTTTTAATAAGAGAAGGTGTTGTACTTCTGGCCAATCAGCTGCGTTACAGGGGCATCTTATTCACTGCTTTGCATCAGGCTACTGAAAGTAAGAAGTCATAGTTTCTCTGTGAGTGGCAATGACTAAATTAACAACAGAAAACTGACCCTTTAAATGAGACTTGACTGAGAGCATTACCATTTCAAAGCATGTAAGCCATTTTTACGCTATAAAACTGTCTCTAGACAGACACCCAGACTATTTTGAATTTTTTTTTTGTACAAAATCTAAATCAAATCCACCCTGGTTATAGTGTAGTTGGTATTCGTTGTTTTCTAGCCTTTGATGCTGTAATTCTCACTGTCCTGCTTGTGCACTCAGCATGTCAGCCTTACTTTTTTTTCAGCTAGTGTAACTTATGCCTCTTATTTAACAGCCTTGCTAACTGAACAACACAGCATTCACATGCAGATAACCCTGAACTGCATGAGCGTATCAGTGAATATAACCAAACGTGGTTTAGATGCTCTGTTAAAAATCGACTCTAGAAACAGGTTCATAACATGAAAACAGCTCACGTTCTTTGTAAAATCCAAGGTTGTACAGTTTGTACCGTGACCCATCCACTTTGAAATCTGACCCTTTAAAAAAAAAAAAAAGGACCCTTTTGCTTGTTAAGAAACTCAAAAATTGTGCTTCATTGATGCAATACATTCTTCACATCTACACTACCTATGAGGAAAATACTTTGGATCAGCCCTCCCAAACCCCAAACTCACACTACAGGAATAAATATGATCTGGCTTTAAATGTACAGGTAACTATATATTTGTAACAAAAAAACATGTATATCAATGCACCAGTGGAAGGGTGAGTCCTCCCATGAAGATATCCTTTTTGTGTATTATTTGACAGCGTTTGTGTTTCTGTGTGTGTGAAAAGTTGAGATATTTTTCTCCTAAATGCTTGAGGGAAAAAAGGTTTTTTTTCTTTTTATACGTCAGCTATCACAGAAACACGTTCTCTTAGCATTTCTAAATTCTACTGAGGCCCCAAAAACAGCCAGCAGAGAAACTTCTGACCACAATGATATGAGAAGGAGATGGGAATAATATCTCTTTAAATGCCTTTTAAAACCGCCGTTACAGTGGGGACACAATAACGTACCGTTTGGTATTGTGGTCGTGTTTACTTGTTGATTATCATTTACATAGATCAATGTCTGTGAAACTAAACGTCATGCCGGTCCGTCGTAACGAGGGTGTCTGCTGAGGAAGAAGAACGAAACAAAACTCACAATGTCAAGGCATCCTCTTGTATGTCAAACCGGTATGTTTTAAATGTGAGTGTGCATGTCAGGAGCGTTGTACTGTATGAGTATCTCAGGCATAGCATGACTTCACATTCAGGATGTTGATGATTTAAGAGTTTTCACCTCTGGGTGATCTGAGAATGTTCTTGAACCGTCTCCCAGTCTCCAGGTTGGTTTTTACTGTTGTAGTTCTCATTGTCTAGCTTGAGCTACCTGTATGTCCAGGTAAGGAATAGCCAGAGGTCGCTCACGACCTCTTGATCAGTGTTTGTGTAGCAGCCACGAAGAGACCTGCTACTGAAGGACGAGGCCAACCTAAAACACACAGATGGCAGCCTGCTGTGAGACGAGTGTTGACAAAAACAATACAAACATTTTGTAAATCCGGTGCCGAAGGCGGCTGCACCAGCCGTTCGGAAGTTCTAACTTGTCTTAATTGTGACCCGAGGGGAGATTTCATCGCTAAATTATGTACGGATTAGTTGTTAATAAATATTTACACAGACTTTGTTAATAAATATTTACACAGACTCAGTTGTTAATAAATATTGACACAAATTATCTGCCAGAGGCCTGTACTAGGAAGGGTATCTTCTCGTTATCTGAGTAAACTAACCCAAACAATCGAGCTGTTGTGTTTGCTTAGCTAACACAAATACTGAATTAGGTAACTGACAAAGCTAATAATAGCTTGCTAAAATATAATGCTTTAGACTGAGGAGTAAAAGAGGTCATATTATTGATCAAAATGCTGTTTAATAACGATGTGAAGATTTTAAATTAGGTGCAAAAAAATACCTCGAATTAGAAAACCTTAATAATGTAGACCATATACTGCTGTTAGGTTAGCTTCATCGGATACTCACTCTGAAAACACTGATTTCTACATGTATGCATATATAAATAAAACAAAGTCGTACCTACATTTACAAAGGTTTGGAAGGTAAGTTTAAAGTGTAATTAAACCCCAAAACCACCTTTTTCAGCTGAAAACCAATGTATATGGGCATTTGGTAGTGTTACTGATGGATTCAGGTCCAAATCTTGACACTTTAGTGCAAAGTATTTGAATTCCACTTATGGTGTTGTAAATGTGCACAGCGACTGCCCTCTACTGGTTGAAACCTGGCTATTGCGATTGAATTTGGCTATTAGCTGAGCCCATCCTATAAAACCAACATCTCCAATGCAGACTCTGCAGACTGTGGAGAGAGGAGTAGTGAAGAGTAGTAAGAGTAATCATTTATACTAATCATTAGCATACACATAGCTAGCTCTAGCACATATCCCAGCCTTGCATGTAAACTCAAATTCAAATGTTTATAAGAGTTCATGCTGTATTTTGTCACCATAACAGACCCTTTAAAGCACGATTACCTAACCATAATCATAACAATAGTCAGCATGCTAGCGATTAGCATAAGCCAATTGAAAGGGTAACGGGGTTCTCATGAACGGTCATTTAAAAACAGTAAAGTCTGGCTAAATGTTAAAGTTATGTAAACCAAGCCCAGCAGTTCATGTGGTGCTTTTTATGTTCTGCAACTGTTGCATGAAAGCATGGTGGAATCAGCAAGCTAGCTAGCTAATTATACACCTGCTAAATGAGTAAAAATTTAACAACTTAATGCTTCATTTCTACAGACATTCATGTAATATTACGTCACAACGTCTGCTGTATTAGCCATGTGTTTTACCATGTGTTTATTTGCATATAGAGCGGGGAAGTGAGATCGGATCACAAGTGGCCACTCAAGACGCACGTGGAGACGCATTCTAATGCCAGGTGTGAACGGACGTATCTAAAGCTGTCCACTTGTGATCCCATAACTCAGGACGCACGTTAATGCCAGGTCTGAGCAGGGACTCAGATAAATCATGCCGCTGACCTTATCGGGGTCCATCGGGGGACATTTCCAGTTGTAGAGGTAATACTGCAGATTTCCATCTCCTATGCCGAACTTGAGCTTCTCCAGGAACACCTTATTCTCCATTAGATCCAAGGCATTGAACACATCAAAACCTTTCTGTTAAACACACAAGAAGAAGGCACAAAATAAATATCACGACGAATCGCACAGTAGCAAGAAAGTTTAACTCCAAAAGCTGTTGATTTATTTATCTATGGCCCTGGATTGTTCCAAAAATTAAAGTTAACAACTGATGGTACCATAGAACAGGTTACTTAATTGGTAGTGACGTGTATTTTACAACAACCCTACATAAAGAGCAACATTACCAGCTTGGCCAGGATCAGTGCATCATTCATTAAGTCCAGTAGTGGGGTTTGTGTATGAACGTTGTAAAAAGAGTAAGCAGCCTTCAGGCTCCTATGGAGAGGGTGATGCATCACGGTCGAGGGCAGAGTGTAGAAACTAGTGAAATCAGTCAGCACACCACCGGCACCCTGAGAAGACAGAGGCACAACAACTGCTTAAACGGATAGAAGAAGAATCAACAGACGAAGTATTTTGAGGATAGAAACTCACTCCAGATACCTCTACTACAAATGTGTCAATTATGTTGTCCTGTGGAAAGAACCAGTGAGCCACCTCCTCTTCTCCCATAGAGGGCGCGAGCTGGAAACGTCTCAAGAATTTCTGAAGCAGCTCGGTGACCTGGCGGATGTCACGCCTCTCCATCGGCCGCAGACCCGGGGTCTTGGTGCTCTGCATGGGGTGTAGAGACCAAGAGAAAAAAAGTCGATATAAGTTCCTGCCGTTAATACGAATTGTAAGGAGAGATCCAGGACTGACAGGTTTAAGTGTTTACATCTGGTAGTCTGTAGAGTTTCATGGTTCTTTGCAGGGTCATGTTTCTGCTCAGGTGGGAGAATTTAACTTCCACGAGCTTTCTGGGGTTTAAAGAACGATGCCAATACCTGAAAGAGACAGAGAAAATAGAGGGGGGGAAAAAAAGCAGAGAAAGAAACAGAGAAAAGAGAAAAGTAGTTAATTGGTTTTAAATGACTTTGTGACACCGTGTCCTTTGTGTTTCGTGTTCGAATACTGCATACCTGCATGTGGACACAGGTTTAGGCAGTACCACTCCTGCTGTGTATACCGCCTGAAATATTCCTTCTATGTTCACCCTCCGTGTGATCTCTCTGATTAGCACTGGAGCAACACGCTTTGAACGCAGCTTCTTATGGACACACAGGAAGTTGATTTCAACCATCCTCTTCAGTCTGGAGCAGCAGAAGGAAAAGAAGGCGTGCATTAAAAAGGGGTTCTATCGACTCATATCGCTGCTCTTCCCCAAATGTATATAATAATAATAATAATACATTTTATTTGTAACGCACTTTACATTTGAAACAAATCTCAAAGATCTGATCAGTAACGAGTGCTCACGTGTCATAGATGCGTATATCTGCGGGGATTGCGCTGATGAAGCCAACGAGCTTCTTATTTGAGGACACTCTCACTCCACAATGCCACTGTGGTAACCAGCCGGGTGGACGCAGAGCCCTGAGAGGGGAGGAAATGTTTAGCGGGAGAGCAGACAGTTGAATACCTTACGTACATATTTAATGAACGGTTGATTAAACATCGGCAAAGTTGTAATTAAGAACAATATCAGAACTGAAAGCTTACCATTTGAGAAAGTTTGGTGAATAATCAAATCTGAACATGTTGTCGTCATCCTCAACATAGTTTTCATTTAACAATGTGTACAACTCCTTCAGCTGAAAAAGACACGGCAAACAATTTACTTTGTGCGTCGTTTCTATAAAAGGTGTTTTACAGCTGCAATGATTGGTCAATTAATCCATTAGTTGATCAAAAGGAAAATGAATAGGCAACTATTTGGGATAATCGATTCATCGTTTAAGTACTTTTTCCAAGCAAAAATGGCAAACATTTGACGGGGCTAGGTTCTCAGATGTGGAAATTCCCCACTTGGTCATTAAAAGTGAATTTAAAATAAAAAATTTGGGACTTTCTTTCGGACAAACTAGGACATTTGAAGAGGTCATGGGGCATGGTTTTGACTCTGCCAATGAAAAAAGCACCACTAGTGCTCTAGGATGCTGTGAAAGGCACACTGTTTTCTGATATTTTATAGATCAAACAACTAACCACCAGTTTATCAAGAAAATAATTAATCAGCAGATTAATTGTTTCGTGTCTAAGACAAACACCGTACTTACTACGTCTGCATTGCTGAGATCCAGAGTGTCCCACATAAAGCCTTGAGGTAAGGAATATGGCTCCTGTCTAATGTTTTCTTTGTCTGCTTCTATCGGCCCGTGACTCGTCACCACCTCATCTGCAAAAATAGCACAGCTCTTGTCAAAGGTATAAAAACATTTTGTTCAATCACCACATCCTCCAATGGATCTGTAAATTCAGCGTTTTGTTCAGGTGTCACTGATCCTGAGCCAAACATAAGTGTCTTTTTAAAACTGCTGACAGTTATAAAAATCTGCTTCTGTTGGTCCCGTGTTGACCAGGCAAGCCCATAGCAGTAGCCCTCCTGCACACACTTTGGCCAATAGTTGTCATGGAAACAGCTTAATCCAATGCCATTAAGCATGTCCAGTGGGCATGCCTGGACCCCCACTGAACTTCCCAGCTGACATGATTTTGGGACACTGGCTTTGAGCAGCACAGTCTGATGAAATAAAAACCAGTAGATGGCACTGGTGCACGGAAACAAGAAAGATGATAAATCGAGCCTCTGCTGACAGCTGAAGTAATACTGTTTGAGTTAGGGAAGCCAAATTAAGCAATTTCCGTAATCCATTGGCCATTAAGAGCTTAAGAGGTAACAAATGCATGCTTTTCCTCAATAAAAGCTTTATTCAAACATGGCATGGGACTATTTCTTGCAGCACAACTAAAATAAATGAGATATACATCAAATAAACAACGCTCTTGATCACTCTGCTTCAGTTAATTAGGCACTCACTTAGCTTGGGCACGGGCTGGGTGTCCCAGAACTGGTACTTGTGCTTGGCTGCCTCATCGATGCTCTTTGCTGGACCCTGGCAGGACAGCAGCTCCATGGCTCTTTGGATGTCCTGCAGCTTCTGAATGGGCAAGCCAGGGTTCTACATTTAGAGAGGGGACATGCGCACAAATACAAACAAAGGCAGTCACGACATGAATGAACCTTTCCCTGCGTGTGTGATCCGCGGGTCTCTACGTTCCTCATGTGAATAGACAGGCAGACGTGTGCACTTGTCTGCCTCGCAGCATGGAAACAGCTTCTGTGCTCTACTGTACTCTGTCGGTACAACTGTATTGTATTAAAATATATCTCATTTATAGGCTACATAATCTACAGACTATGCTGTATTAGCCATGTGTTTACTAAGTGTTTATTTGCATATAGAGCAGGGAAGCGAGATCGGATCACAAGTGGTCACTCAAGACACGTGGAGACGCATTCAAATGCCAGGTGTGGACAGACGCACTTAAAGCTGTTCACTTATGTTGGGATCAGTCAGGACGCATGTTAATGCCAGGTGTCCATGGAAATGTGTTCAGTGCTCAGGTAGATTTGATTAGAAGTAGGGCTGCACAATTAATCGAATATTAATCGTGATCACAATTTTGGCTTCTCACAATTGAATGAACACGATTGCCTGAGGTATTGACGTTTGAAACGCGCGTTCAGCTCATAGAAAACGCTGCAGCATATCAAATCAAGCGCTTCCTAAACTAACAGCTAGCCACCAGCCGGCGAACGAGATGTTTTGGCTTCACATTTAGGTATAGATATTATCTATACAACCAATGTGTTTATGATTAATCAAGAGCATAAATTGTTTATCTAGCTCTTAATGTTAGTAATTTTGCTCTCGAAGTGCCCCAGATTGAAGCATTTAACTTTAAAAAGTAGCTAACAAAGGGGTGAATATTCCTGTATGTTTTCATATTGCAACATATATATATCAGAAAAAAAATATTGCAATGTAGCTTTTTTCCAACATCGTGCAGCCCTAAGTTGTACATCAACAGGGATGTAGCACAGCATGGAAGTGAAAACAGTGCTCCGTTTATTTTAAAGTGAAAGTGCAATAAAAATACACTGTCGCTAAAATCAAAGAATAATCGTGATAAATAATCGTGATATCAATACTGATCAAAATAATCGTGATCATTTTGGCCATAATCGTGCAGCCCTAATTAGCAGCCAGTACCATATTATAATTAGTGTTACCTCAGTAACTGTAGGGTTATAGACCATGAGCAAAGTCTAGACCAAGGTTGGATAAGCCCTACTGACCCATTCACAGTGATGGCAAACAAAAAAGGATTTCTTGGATTGTTGCTTGTGTGCAAAAAGTCTATTGTGCGTTTCCCCTCTCTTACTAGTAAGTTACCCAGTCTGTAATCAGCCTAGCAAGTGACTCCACTATGTTAGTGTGTTATGGTTTTTCCATGAAAGGGTCTGTGCCCATTTCAGTGGGTCATCTTCGCACCTTTATCTCCTGAGAGTCAGAGGCAGAGTCAGATTTGGCTCCCCCAGAGCTTGGCTTCTCTTTCTTCCTCTTCTGCTTCTTCTTCTTCCTCTTGGCCCCCAAATCTCCCCCTGGACTCCTACAGATGTGAACACAAATGCAACAGCACACCATTAAACAGGGGGTTGACTTTGTTTGACACACATTTGACTCTCGACACAAGCAAAGCAGCAGTCAGCTAACGTTAGCTACCATAGCAACGAATGGCAGCTGAGTTAGCCGAACGTTAGTTAGCTAACTAACGGTTTGTCTGAACAGTTAGCTACCATAGCAACGAATGACAGTTGAGCTCAGCCGAACATTAGTTAGCTAACTAACGGTTTGTCTGAACAGTTAGCTACCATAGCAACGAATGACAGTTGAGCTCGCCGAACGTTCGTTAGCTAACTAACGGTTTGTCTGAACAGTTAGCTACCATAGCAACGAATGACAGTTGAGTTAGCCGAACGTACGTTAGCTAACTAACGGTTTGTCTGAACGGTAAGCTAACGTTAGCTACCATAGCAACGAATGACAGTTGAGTTAGCCGAACGTTAGCTAACTAACGGTTAGTCTGAACGGTTGTCTGTCATCACGTCATTCAGTCAGGACGCTCTCTGAGAGTCTACATTTGTAACTCAAGGCTCACACAGTTAAATCAACAAAAAATGACACCACACAGGTTTTACAAATCAGCACTTCTCCTGTGGTTACTAGCTTGAAATGACGGCCTTGTAACAAACAGCCTGGTTGTGTTTGTGTCGGCTAACGTCAGCTAGCTGCGCTCCGAGCACACACATAAACAGACAGCCTGAAATAACGTTACTGCGTCTCCCGACAGGCCGTCCTCACCCCTGCATGTGCTCATTCTCCTCCTCGTTGTCTCCGTCTATCCCGCAGGTGTCCTGGTCGTCCAGCTCCAGGCTCTGCTGACTGGCTGCGGATTCACTGTCCTCCGCCATCATAAAAAATGTTTTTAAAAAATTGTCAGCCACCGTATATGATGGAGATCACGGGCAGCGGGCGAGAGATGGAAAAACAAAGAAAGTGCCGAAGGAAACCGCTCCGCCTAGAGGCCGACGGAGGGAACACAGAGCTACACTCCTATACTCTAACGTGAAAAACACTCCTCATTGAACCGTTATCTCATTTTAAGATGAGCAGAACTCTCACTACTATTGTCTATGTGTGCGTGTATTTGTGGTAATTTAGTTCAACACAACTTTATTTTGCAGGGCACAATGTCAACAATATAGGTCTTAAAGTGGCAGTAGGCAACATTTTTTTGGCATAATTTGGCAAAAATTCCATAATGACCATTCAGCATATTGTAATTCAAGTGGTCTGAGAGAAATCTAGACTTCTGCTCCTCATCATGGCTCTGTTTTCAGGCTTTAGAAAAATCTAGCCCGTGACGGCAGATTTTGACTAATCACAGGTCATTTCAGAGAGAGACAGCGTTCCTATTGGCTGTGCTCCGGTCACCAGAACTTGGCTTCCTTCAACAGATTTCACAATGGCGGCTGCGTCACAAACTTTCTCATTTTACAGCTAAACAGTAACTCCAAGATGATTCTGAAAACATTTGAGGCGAGAAATAGGCATTACAGTAACAGAATATTGATTCATATTTGATCAGCGCTGCCTAGTTTGACCGTTTGTTCGGAGTTCGCGAGTGATTGACAGCCGGCTCTCATAGACGGCAGCTGGCAGCGGACCTTGTTTTCCTCCGATAAGTGAAATCCTTCAGATGCCGTTAGGAGCACCGGAGGACACAGTAGGACACAGAGGAACATTATTTTTTTCAGGTTACCTGTTTCATGTACTACTGTCACGATATAGCGGCCGTTTTCTAAAAATAACTTTTTTAAATCATATTTGCGCCAATCTCGCATACTGCAGCTTTAAAACTACATCTACAATACAGGATCATAACATCAGGTAATATAACATGTCTTAGATGATATTGTATTTTAATGGTGCAAATTCCCAAACAAATTAACACTTAATGAAATAACAAAAAAAAAAAAAAAATTGATATAGTGAATCTGGGGTTTTGGGGGGCCTTGTGGTTCTAGTGCCCCAGGACAGTTGCCTGCTTTACCCGGGTGGTAATTCAGCCTTGTTAAAAGATAACCAATATTTTATATTTATTTGATATTTTCTTAAATAATGGAAAAATAAAAATGTTACAGAAATGACATACAACTATCTGACTGTATCAACAAAATTAATTCAAACACAGATGGACGGTTTAAATAATTATTTGACCATTAATAACACTTAATCCTATTTATAATATGCTTTAAAAGCACTGTCATTCCTTATAGTATTGACACATTAAGATATTTGGTGCAAAATAGAGACATCTGATAATGCTAACCTTCTCTTAGGAGGGGGTTCCTAAAGAAGACACAATCTTATTTATAACATGACATGAAAAACAGAGGAAAAATATATACTCCCAGGCTGCAAATCTTTCATATTTGTTCAATTATAACAAAACACACACACAAATCATTCCAGTTTGGCGGTTTATTCAGAATAATAGGCTTCAAATATAATGCAAGCAACCAAGTTACACACTCGGGATGCTGTAACGCAACTCCACCCTAGAAGTGGAGGTTGCTGTGGGATACTAAGAGAGAGAAGAGGCCATTCACAACACCAACTCACACATCATTTTGACCAGGTAGAGGAAAGGAAAGAACTACAGTATACACACTCTGTAATATGATTGCTATAACTATATGAACCTTGAGTGGGATGTATGTTGATTATCTGTCAGCGCTCTCACATGGACACACGGTCTGACAACACAAACTCACAGCCAGCAGCATCGCACATGAACACTACCAACACATTCGAGACGAACATTCACCCTCTCCAAACACAAACATACGAAAACGCACTGAAATGACCTGCAGTTTAGCTTCACATACAATCACTTAGCTTTATCTATCCCGTGCTACACTAAAAAAAAAAACATCTGTAAATCCTTAACTGCTTACTCTAAGACAGATTGGTGCCTTGCTGATTACTGTAGAGGATTTTACGATTGCAGCAGCTGGTGGACATTTTCTGAGATGTCTGCAGTGTAGCTTGTAATACGCTAGTGCGGAGGAAAGTTTACTGCATGCTTTCTTTCACGAGTGGGAGAGAAAGGGAGGGCTGAGGTAGAGGAGAAAAGCTGAAGGCAAAAGAAGGTGAGAAATAAATAAGGTAATCTGTTCCACAAATTCGATGTAGAGTCAGGTTGTTCAAAGGCACTTGGAACATGAGGAAACTGTAAAATTAAGGTGAAACACAGCATGCAAAAACTAGTTTGGTTTCAGGTAAAACTTACGCAGTAATGTGTTTGCTTTTGTAACTCTAACAATAAGGCAGGTGAAGAAAAAAAAAAGCCCTTAACATATTCGAAGAAATAAAAATAGCCTATTTTCGGGTAAAATACTTCATGTTGGCAATTAAAATCAGACTGATTAAAATTACAAAAAAGGCATCTCAAGCAGCCGTATAAAAGTGATGCATAGCCTTCAGAGCAAAAATATGCCAGTCAGTGGTTCAACAATTACAAAACCCTTCATATTATTACACCTCACAAATATTTTGGGTGGGACTACAGTTTCGTAGTGGTATTACATCCTTACCCACCAGCATAGTGGTGTGTCACATTATCTGTTGCAGTGCGGATAGTGGTTTAATTTCTTCAGTCCAAACACTTCATCCCCTCTGTAGATCATGTAAACACCCCTACGGCCTTCTGACGGGCTAGATTCTATTCTAGCAACACGCTTAAAACCATTCAGAGTACAGGATTCGCATGTTGATGTCAGACCTGGTTCTTATGCAGAAACCCGCGGAAAGACTTTTAATTTCCTAACAGACTGAATCACTTGCCGTATTCTGCACAGATGCCCCCGCAGTCTTAAAAATTAGGGTTCTCACTTTAAAGAAGTGTAGTGTGTTCTTTACAGTCAGTGGACTGAGGCCAATATGGCTCGAGAAGAAAGGCTCCTGTAGTCTTCCATTTGTGAGAACCACCCATCATCTGTTTCCACAACAGTTCCTTTATGCTTACAAGGCTATTTATAAAAAAAAAAAAAAAAAAGGCATATATTTGTTGTGCATAAAATATTCAAATTTCTTGCCTCCAACGTCCATGTGTCTCCCTCAGGTAGCGTGTACATCGTTCTTGACGAGTGGTCTGTTTATGTGGAGCGGCGTGAGGATGACAAAGCGGAGTACAACAGTGGTCATTTCATAACGGGGACCATGGATGTCCATGAAGGATCTGAATCGTCCCTTCGTGATGTGGACCAGAAGGGATCCCAGTGCTGAAATGTTTTCTCAGTGCTCTATTAAGAAAAACAAAGGGCTTCAATTTAAATGGTCGTATCCATCACATTATGGTCTGGGCAGAGGCGGGGAGTCGTGGTTAAAGGATAGGTTCACATTTCTTCTTCTCAAAACAAAACTGACATGCCCATTATTTACAGCTGAACAATTTTAGTTGCTGGAATTGTTCCTCCTGTTTACGCTGGTAGCAACAAGATCCCGTCCTAAAGTGGTTTTAATGTAAGAGATGTTCTGTGCATTTGTAGTGTATCCATTAGAGCTGAACGATTTTGGAAAAAACATCTACTTGCGGTTATTTTGACTGATATTTCAGTTGCGATACAATTTGCGATATTAGATGGAATAATCATGTTTACAACATTATTCTCATTTTCATTGACAAACATGTTAAAATGATTATGGTGTTACTTTTGCGGGGATCTGTACCAAACAAAGATGTTTTCTTAAATCTGTAGAATATGATTTGTAGGCCGGGACGTCTCTGCAGCACGACAATATTTCATTTAAAATGGTATTTTGACACACATTTCGCCTTTAACAAATATTGCGCCTCCTGCGATTTGAAAATTGCAGTAGGCCACATTGCGATTTCGATAAAATTTCGATCAACTGTGCAGCCCTAGTATCTATGCATGTACAGACAACTATTTCTGGATTACTTTGAATCTGAAGAAAACTTAAAGATGTGATGATTCTCAGGCAAGTTCTGGAGTTATAAAGAGCATCATTTTGCTATGATGTCTAAGTTGGTTTATGGACCTTTCATTGATGATGGACATCGGAGATAATGATATCAGGAAGTGTAAATAAAACTAAATCTAAAAATATAAGTATTATGACGTGACTAAGTTATGACTGATTTTTTGATTGATTTTTTGAGTCAAATTGCGGCAATTCCCGTTTTTAGTTTTAGGTATTTGTTTTTATTACTCTATCTACTTTATTTACCTCTTGTGTTTTTATTGTTGTTACTGGAACGCTGCAATTTCCAATTGAGATTAATAATATCCTCTATCCATCTAAAAAGACTGTAATGTAGGGAGATCCCCACTTCATTTGACTAACTCAGACTGCTAAAGCCTCCAAGCCGGAATTTTAGCCCAGAATGAGGACTGTGGATTTTGTCGCTTTAAGAAGGGCCAGTTATGTACAGGAGGAACAATCACAGCGACCGAAAAGGCTTTCAATGGACACACGGGCATGTGAGTATTTTATGAAGAAAAGATGTGACCCTATCCTTGAAGTGGTCATCTGTGGATCATTTCATGTTGAAGGACAGCAGGGGTCGCTCCTCTCTCCTCTGCCAGGGACTCTTCTTCTCCTCCTCTCCGTCCTCGTGAGCTACGTCGTCATCGGGGGAGACCGACAGCAGCGTGTGATCAGTCCTGAACGTCTCTCCGTCTGGTGTTGGCAGGGGAGGAGGAGAAGCGGGGGATGAGGAAGAGGAAAGTGAGGGTGGTTCCTCTTGTATTTGCACCCCCTCTACTCCTTTCTCCTCCGCATCCCCCTGATCCCCGCTCTGATCCTCTGCTTCGTCCGACAGGATGGGTCCTGTTTTACTGTCCTGCGGGCTGCCTTCGGGCGTCTCTTCCTCGCTGCCTCCCACGTCCAGATCATCCACATACACCAGCTGAGTGTAGGCCATGGCTGGTGCCGTGCCCTTCGACCTCTCGATCTCTCTTTCCTCCCGCCCTCCGTCTCTCCCCCTGCGGCCCGCTCTCATCTCGTTCAGGTCCACGCCGGAGTCCAGACTGGCGTCGTTGCTGTTGCCGCGCCTCCCGCCGCCGCCGCCGCCGCCGCCGCCGCCTTTACCTTGCTTACCTTGCTTACCTCCTCCACCTGGCGTGTTGCCGTGGCACCCGGCCCGCTGGAGATCGATGTACGAGTGGCGAATATGAGCGTTGGAGCGTCCCTCGAGCGAGACGAACCAGGCTCGCGGGTGAGGCAGAGGCTTCCCTCCTCTGAGCTCCATCAAAGTCTTTTCGGCCAACAAGGTGTCCTCACTGTTTATTTCCACCAGACCTCCTGTGTCCCCGAGCGCTGCTGGGATGGACAGAGACCCCGACAGGCCTCCCTCACCGTGCTTGGTGGGACGCGGGGCGCAGTCGGTGGGGGTTTGCCCCAGGGGCTGCTGGGAGTGTGAGGCATTGAGCTCAGCCTGGATGGTCTCCAAGTCACTCTGCTGGTCAGTCTGCAGCAGGAGGGCCTGACCGGACAGAGGGTGCTCCCCGGGCAGGCGCATGTAGTGCGCCGGGATCACCAGCGTAGGACGCACCCTCGGGTAGCCCTCTCCTCCGCTCAGCAGGTCCACGGAGCCACAGCAGAGCAGCTGGCCCGGGCGGGAGAGCAGCGGGGGACTGGGACGCTCCAGGTGGTCCACGGAGCGGGACAGAAGGTACTCGGGAGCTCTGCACTCACACCCATCCGCTCGACTGGGGGTGTGAGGAGGAGAGGAAGGGGAGATGCAATCAACAATCCCGACGCTGCTCAGCTGGTTAGCAGACACCCGACCGTGATTGGCCGACGACAGCGCGTCTGAAATCGGGTTGCTGGACGAGCAGACGGAGGTGTACGATTGACGGTAGCCTCGGTCGGTTCCGCTCGAAAGGGCGGCCTTTAATTGGAACGTCTCCACAGACTGCCGGTAGTCTCTGCTGCGAGGCGTCAGATTGCCGAGGGATGAGCCGTGGTGGCTGTTGTTGCCGAGAGAGGAGCGGCTGTGTTTGCTGTGGTGGATTAGGCTGTGTTGGCGATGATTGTCGTGGTGCTCGTACGAAGAAGGCTTCAGCATTGGTGTGGTCATGTCGGGCTCGGTCCCTGTGGAAACAAGTTCCAGCTGCACCTAAAGGCAACAAAGTATTTAGTAAGAAACTTTTTGAATACACTAAGATATGCAATCCAAGGAAAACATCTATCAAAGTAATTGTATCACAGACACAATAAAAGCGCATTTTTTTTTTCGTAGTTTGAGAAATGATTGTATCTGCCCACCACAGGGATGTTAGACGAAGGATTCACCCCTCAGCAGGTGTTCCCTGACACAGGGAGCAAGTACTTCCTCTGATATTCACGAGGACAGTGCATTGCAGACTAGTGATTGAACCGTTCTCTGTAAGTCAGACAGACCTCGTTGCTGATGAGGTTCAGGTGGGACATGGAGGTGGCTTGGTCCCTCTTACTGCCGTCCAGACCAGAGGACAGTGTGAGCTTGCGGTGAGACACTCGAGGCTTCAAACAACGACGCCTGCAAAACACAGAGACGCAACAGAGATTATGATTCAATCAGAACTTCAGTACATTTTGAAATGTTGACGATAGGACAGATTGTTTTCAGACATGACCCTGGATGCTGAAGGGATGCAAAAGGGGATTTCTTAGCTTAGATTTCTTAATGTTTTCTTACTTGGCAGAGACAACAAAAAGCCTAAATTAGTCAGCCACTGTACATTCGCATGTTCCTCACAACCAGTCATAAGAACTGACTCATATTATTGTATGTTACTGACACTGTCAAAATGTTTGTTTCCTCATGTTGGAGACAAATCTGTCAACTTCTGACGGTCTTTAAGACGGGACATGTTGCCGTGGAAAGTGTTCAACACACCTGCAATAGTACAACAGGAGGCAGAGCAGGCAGAGCAGGATGAGAGCCATGCCTCCCAGTATGGCCAACAGGAACACGGTGTGGTACGTGCTGATGTCCTTCGCGAACACTGGACCTGTTGGACAGACGAGAGGTCATAAAGACACAGATTTTTTTTATGAAAACAGGGTTTGCTCACTCTCAACTCTAAAAAAGAAAAATGGTGGCAAAAAACTTTTAATCTTTCTTATTATCAGCCGCGACAGCGATGCTGGCACTGTTTTCACCTTGTGAGTCTGTGTGTGAGCCAGGTGTTTATATTTCTGTCTGTGGACAGATTTTGTCGCAAACGTGTGAGATGCAAACGTTACAGGTGTATAGTTGAGATCAAAATGAAGGTCGAGTTCAGAGGGTTGTGTATAGAGGAAAACCCGTCATCGGGCAGCGAGTCTCACCCGAGTTTACGCATGTTGTTGCAACTTGGGGGTTACCTTCTAGACACAACCAGTTTGAAGATGCGCATGGTCCAAGCAAGGGGGTAAAGGGGCCATTGGACCCCCCCACTTCCCGTCCCCACTTTACGCCCCTGGTCTGATTTGGTGTGATCCCATCATAAGATGGTCTCTAGTTGTTATTTGTTAAGATTATGACTACATCTGTACTCTAAACATCTTTCTACATGCAGTATGTGAGCACATACATGACATGACATAAAATGTGTGGTGTGATTTTCACAGTGAACATAATCTGTGTCAAAGCAGTTTCTCACCTGAGTGTAGCGGGGACATGGCGGCCACCCAATATCCCAGCTGAGGAGCGATGTAGGTCAGACTGAGCTGGTTGCCCTCCCGCTGCACGTGACCCCAACTGCTCTTTATCCAGGCACCTGCACACACACACACAAAATCAAAGGGCTTGAAATCAAATTCCCCAACAATTATTTTGTATAAGAATCAGTGTGCCAGTTCACAGAGTGCATTAGTGACAAAGTGACAACGGACGAGGCCTGCAGCAACCTCCCACCTGACTCTCATTAACTCAGTATAGACAAAGCATCGCTCTACATTTAGATATTCATCAAGTTTAAGTCATTTATGTTGAAGAAGGAGAATTTGTTACTGTGACAGAAGTAAACTCAATTAACAGCAGGGTTCACCAATTACATTTAAGACTTTCTATGACTTTTTTAATACCATATAGAATGCAATTTAACACCTGTTTCCGTATGACGGAAAACCAGTAGGGACAAAATGGCCAAGAATGATTTTTTTCAGCACTTCCCAGCATTATATTACATTAACTACTTGTAATAAAATTAATTAAACTAATGTAACCTGGATAACAAGCATACAATGGATGGATTAACCATTTTTTTTGCTAAAATTATAGGGATGCACACGGAATTTTAAGACTTTAAGATCTTTTTCAAAACCCAGATTGCTCAGTAGTGTGAGAGAGGAGAGTGTTTTGGCAGTACTTAACTCTGCCACGGGGAGGCAGCATGCTCAGTCAAATGTCACTGAGAGCCTAATGAATAGGAGGAGCACAATAGCAGCTCCAGCAGTGCCAGTACCCCAAAAAAGCCACAACAAAAGCCAGAGTCACTGATTGATTGGCTCACAGTAAATCTGCTCCAAGAGGAAACGTTCAGTTGTGCCTTCGCACTTCCCCTCCTTTGGGTCTCAGGGCTAACATGGTGAGAGCCACTTTGTTTCTTTGTTTTATGCCCAGTTATACAACATCAAGTGGTCAGGAATCTGCATCGATCTTCAGGAGGGAAGAAACAAAAAAGGGAAGGAGAGTATAGACAAAGATATAAATAGCTTGGAGGGGGGGGGGGGGGGGGGGGGATGATGGGGGACATAACAAGCAGAGGAAACAAGAGTGAACAAAGAGGAGGAATGGAAGGAGAGATAAGGGAAAAGGCACAAGGAACAGAAAGAAATGAGAGAGGCTGTGTGACTCAGCACCACACACACACACACACACACACACACACACACACACACACACACACACACACACACACACACACACACACACACACACACACACACACACACACACACACACACACACACACACACACACACACACACACACACACACACACACACACACACACACACACACACACACACACACAGAGCCCTGTGCCCAGCCCTGCCCGGATTCACCCTGTTTCTGTCCCGATTGTTTCCACGGGGGTGTCCTCTCTCCGTGTGACTGACCTGTTTAATAGTGACATTTAATGACTCTGTTCCCACGCTTCGATACAATACAGTGCACAGAGTCTGGAGACTGCTTAGACACAATGCAAACATGTCTAATGTCATTACAGCCCGTATATTACTTCTGCTTCTCGCCCATTCATGCAAAGTCAACACAGCTGACGTCGGGTCTTTTTTTTTTTGTTCAGATAGGAAGCCGATTTCCATCATCGACACTCCACTCAGGACGAAGGCGCGTCTGTTTACGGATGACAGACAAACAGGTGAACTCGATCTGTTCGTACATGACATAATTTTGCCCCACGCTCCGTTAACATGCAACAATATGAGGAGTTGTCAGTTGAACAAGACGAACAGGTTTTTGTGCCTCGTCCATGTGCGCACTTGATAAATAAAACTGAGCTTCTTTGTGAGGGAGCTTTTATCAGCCTCAAGTATTCCCCCGAAAAGGCACCAGACGGATTTCAAAAGATCTTTGTGTCTGTTTTCTATCCTCAGTTTAACACATACATAACCAAGCACGCACACACACACACTTCACAGTGAAGAAACTCAATCAGGAGCCAGGCCTCTGTTGTGTTACTTATTTGGTTGGTTGCTAAGGAACACGAGATGTAGCCGAGAGAGGGGTCCGGGGATGACTTCTGTTGTGGAAATACTCGCTGCTACAGGCTGTGCGTAGGCTACAAGTGTGTGTGTGTGTGTGTGTGTGTGTGTGTGTGTGTGTGTGTGTGTGTGTGTGTGCTCTCTCAGCTTTTATAAAAGCCCTTTTTATAAGCTCTGGATGTTGCCACTTTAAACTGAGCCTGGAGATCCTTAAAACCATCACAAGAGCAAAGATGGTCCAGATTTTAAACATTTATTGGCCTGATAAAATGTTCCTTGCTTAGCAGGAATATTTTCAGGGTAGATTTAGCGAAATGCTAGTATCATCAAACATGCAGTTAGGACTAAAACATGTTTAATGTATAAGCCATTTATCTCATTGACAAGTGGCCTATTATTCTTGTTAATGTTCATGAAGTCTGACTCAACACATGTGGACTGCAGTCTGTTGGGCAACAACTGTTTACTGCTTCTTGCAGCTTTCTCTTTTAGTTGACAAGAACATGTTGAGAAAATTTGTCACATACAAAAAGGGATTTCCTTGTATTTGTGTCACATATTCAAATTGCTTGTTTTGTCAAACCCAAAGGCGTTCAGCTAAAGCTAAAAGGAGAGTGATAATACATAAACACGACTCCTAATGAATGATAATGTTGCTCCGTGTCTGCTGGATTTGTAAAAACTCAACTGTTTGCTAACAAGTTTGCCATATCAACTTAAAAGATGATGGTATGTCATTGTTGTGATCACAGCTTATTTTTGCTGCCCCCAAAATGGCCCAAAAACGTATTGATGGTTTTAAAAAATGTTTTACTACTAAGCGATTAATCGGCTAAATGTTTCAGCTCTATATCAAGTAACCCAGTGTAATTTGTATAGGTCCCGACAGAGCACAAACATAATGTAGGCCTACATCAGATCTGGAAATGTGAGACTAATGTACAGGGAGAAGGATGTTTTGTTTGTGCAGACACGTCTGACTCAACCGATGATCTAATCATCATCAGCTAAGCCTGTCCAAGAAGAACTGGGGTGTGTCACAGTGCGGGACGTCTGACAAAACAGATATAAGATTGCTGAAATAAATCAGTGGGTCCGCAGAGGCTTGAAGAATCTCTGCTGTGGGATCCAGCACCGCAGAGCTCTTTGTTCAAGATTTAACTGAGCTCCAGCAGCTTATACGGCCAACCTTGTGATGTGTGGCAGTATTTGTGTTTTGATTTGCAGATTAATGTGGCGCCGCATGTTGGTAATTTTTTATCACCTTATGAATAAATTCATTCATCACGCAGACACAGCACATGGTTTGTATTAATGCTCCTATTCTGATAATTTCATAAATCATTCGCCCATGGAAGTAGGCCTCAGCACTGCACTTTTAAAAAGGGGTTATTTTTCAGGGATCTTAGTGGAAGATACAAACACAGATATGTAGATGAGAAAACTTAATGCTTAGAAAGTCAGAAAAGCTTTTGTGTTAATGTTTACATACCCAAGCGCGGGTCAAATCTCCAAGCTGGGATGTGGTCATTTTCCTTCAGGCCACTGTCGGCCGGCAGGGGGACGGAGACCGTGATTGGCTCATTCACCTGCAGCTCCACTCCGTCGCTGGCCAATAAGTGAACAGAGATGGCCGCCACAGGAGTCAACTCGAACCTCTTCTCGGTCCCTGTGAGAGAAGCGGGAGAGTGTAAGAGAGGAAAAATGCAGTGCAAAGGAAAGTGAGTGGGAGTAAGGTGCACAGGAGGGGGAGGAGAGAAAGGAGCAGACAGCAGGGGGGGGGGGGGGGGTGGGAACATGAAAACGCTTAGATAAAGGAGAGTTGTCAGTGGAAAGACAGACAGGAAGGCAAACAAGGGAAAGACAGGAAAGAAGGAAGCAGGGTGGAGAGTGAAAAAAGCTGAGAGGGTGGAAAAGTGTCACAAAGCACAAGTATGCTTGTGTAGCCCGGAGGGAGAAGGTACGTGCTGTGGGGAGGGGGGGGCTTTTGAGGGGTATTCAAGCTGAAGGACACACACAAATTCATACACACACATCAAGACGTGGATGAGACTGCCTGAAAGCGTGCAGGATTGTTAGACAGAGAGCACACACAGGGGTTATTATGTTTCAGGAGGTCAGATAGAGAGGCCTCTCTCCAGGGTAGAGTCTCTCGGATGTACCGCTGCTTCTTCTCTTCTCTTCACTCCCCACCCCCCCACCTCTCAGCAGCTTTCTCCTCTGTCATCTGTGCCCGACTCTCCTCGGCCCTATTTCTACGGTCGAGTCTGTTACCGTCCGCCAGTTCGGGCCTCACCTGTGCCGTTGCCGCTGAGGACCTGCAGGTGGGGAAAGTGCTGGATGTGCGAGGGGGAGCTGGCCACGGTGAGCAGAGCAGTTAGGTTGGCGTAGGATGTGTTGGAGGGAAGACTCAGAGCTCTGCGTAGGAAATGAACACTGGGCTGATGTCTCAGACCTTGAGGAGGGACAGACAGACAGAGAGACGTCAGAAAACACGTCGTGTTGAATGAATATTCAGTGTTGTTAAAGTTTCAGTTTTAGACCAATTTCAAATAGCTTTTTTAAAGATTTTTCTAGCATGTTGCTCTTACTTTGGTGAGAGATAAGATACATGGGGAGAGGTGGATTACTCACACACACTAGCCAAAATTAAACTGGGAACATTGCAATTAATTGCAATTAATTGATTAGTCTCTCTCTAATAAGGGTATAACATTCCCCAAAAAATATAAATGTTGTTCTGTGGGTTATAAATAACAACAACATTAGGTGCTTCTTTTAATTGTTTGGTGTGAAAGGTATTCAAAAATGCAATCTTCAGTTTTGATTAAACTATCGCCCCTCTTGCTAGCCATTACATAACTTTGTTCCGTATTGCAGATCATACAATGGTCAAATCTTTCTTTTAAAATATCCATTAATATCGTCTTTAACAATGACAAAAGCCAAGACCAGATCTCTTCAGTACATCTTAAAAGTATGAAGCTTTCTTATTGTTAACAAATCCCTTTTTATTGCTGGGCTTGTCCTTCAATGTCTCCTATTTGGGTTATAGGATTGAAAAAAGTTCGCTGTGTGTGATGTTGTTCACTCATGAATGGCATTTGAGACGAGCACACGAGGATTCAATAAAAATAAGAATCACCAGTTGTCTATCAACATTCACGATTCAAAGGTTGTATTTGACAAAATTATAATATGAGTACAACTAAGAATTAAAGAAAGAGATATAAAAAGGGAAACATGCAAAGATAAAAAAAATTCTAAATATATGTGATTTAAAGGTGCTGAATTTGATATCCAGAGCATTAATAAAGCAGAAAACAACTATTTGCTATGTAAAAATATAGAGGAGTAATGTCTACCTGAGCAGAAAATAAAGTCTCTCTCTCTCTCTCTCTCTCTCTCTGTGTTGTAATACAAGTTTCTTCTTGCTTTGTTGACATAGCCGGCCACGTGCCTTTTAGTTCATGTTCGTGCATGTCAGCGTGCCCCACTGGCTAGCTCATAAACTGCTCTCATACGGCAGCTGATAACACCGTCCCAACCGTCGGCGTCGTCACGGAAGCGTATCAAAAACCATCCATCTTGCACACTGATGTTGTTTCATGATGTTTTACAAGGCAATTTTCTACTCCTCATTTTCGCCTAATGCCTTTTTATAAATTCAGCCATCAAATTAGTCTTAATGGAGGCAACTACGGATCAATACGGTAGAGATAATGCCTCGCTTCAATTTTTCCTCTCGGCCAGGGCGATGCTTCTTTCTGATATTTTGCCGTGCAATTAATAGTTGCCTATTCATTTCTCCCCATCTCTGCCTCCCATCCAGTCTCTGCCTGCCATTAACAAATTATACATAAAGGGGGAATAAACAGTGAAAACTGCATGTAGCTGAACTCAGCAAGGTGATGTCATTGTGGTCCGACTGTACCGAGTGCACATTCCTGAGCAGTGAGACACACATCCAGCTGTATATGAGTGTTCACTGTGTTTCTAGTTGTGCTCAACATGAATTCTGGCTCTGCAGTGTGTGCATCTTTTAGCTTTCTGTCGAAGGCTTGTTCTTGAAGTTCAGGTGTGAGTGTTATTTCCCTTCTGTGGCTCTGTTTTTATGAAAGGAAATGACCCTGTTTCTGTTCTTTGTGTGTTCCCTTCCTCAACTCCTCTCGTCTTTTTTCCCTCCACTTTCCTCTCACCTCATCTGTTCCTTCTCCTGTTGGACACCGCTCTGCCCATCCCCCTTTCTCCCCTATTCTCTCCAACTGCTCCACCCACAATCCCGCTTTCCAGCACATACTGTATCATCCTCCTCCTCCTCTTCCTCTTCCCCCTCTTTTATTCTCTTTACTCGTGCCACATGCCAAGGTTTATCACTCCCCTGGGCGCCCAAGTTCACAATATCGTGACAAACAGTGTGTCGGACAGAGGGCAGAAACTGCACTACACTCAGGCACGTGCTGTGGACAGTGTGTACTCAAGAGGTTTACATGTTAATGGTGTCTGCGTATTTATGTGTCTGTGTAGCTTTTTTTAGTCAGACAACACAGCTGACACGTTAAATTACTCCCTTGTCGGTCACAGACACACAAAAGACCCGGCGGACAAAGAGGCCATATTGATTCTGCCTGAGTGAGAAAGCCTTATCTAATATAATTACACACACCTTAACAAAGAGGCTGACTAACAAAGACAGACTCATCATTTATATTTGTGCACGCGTGGACGGAGGAGGGTGGATATTTACTCAACAGCAGGCCATTTAATATAAAGGTAGGGCTAACTATTTTCAGTGTTTATTTAAAAAGAAATATGCTAATTTATCAGTGTTTATTGTCTTTTTTTAAAAATGGTTGAAAATCTGAATCAGAAAAATCAATACTACAAGTACATGGGTAGAAATCAGACTTTAAGAAAACCCTTTTCAGCACAAAAAAATCTAATTTCACAATTTATATTTCTTGCAAACAGACTTTGAGAGGGTCTGTAGTCAGCAGCTCAATTATGTATATGATACGTAATATTATAATACAATTAAGTATTTTTTTCTTCACTGTCAATCTCAAAACAATCTCACCACAAGGTCCTTTAGTGGCTGTTCTGGAGCTTTCGATCGCACCACACGACCTTCCTCAGCAGATGGAGTTTGCCCAGCTGTCGTGAAATGAAATTATTTCAGAGCATTTTAAGGACTTATGGCCAATGTTGGCTTAATATTTGAGGAGTTCAACTTCTTCTGCAGAGGAAGAGTAGTGTGAAATGAGTCGAACGCTCCAGAACAGCTATTAATGGACCGTGTGGTAACGGTTTTAAAAATATGTGGGTGTTTTTTGGTGAAAGTTGTTTAAAATCAAAGATGCTAAATTGCGAGATTGGGAGCATTTCTTCTGCCTCCGCACGGCTCTTAACATAGCAACGGCTGAGCCGGCAGCTCGCAGCTAACAGTGAATACAACAGTAACAGTGCTTACAGAGCTAACAGTGTTAACCTGGAGGGTGGGTACTACACTTCTGCAACGGCGCCATCGGTCAGGAAAACGTTACAGCCGTAACAACTGTATGAGAGCAGTGCTAGCCAGTGGGGCTATGCATGCACGAACATTCACTAAAAAGCATGCGTGGTCGGCCCGGCTATGTCAACAAAGCACAGAGAAGCTCAGATTACAACACAGAGGGAGAGTGACTTCATTCTCTGCTCAGGTAGACATTACTCCTCTATATCTTTACATAGACAATAGTTGTTTGTTGCTATATTAATGCTCTAGATATCGTATAGAACACCTTTAAAAACGATGAGCTAAAATCGCACACGGGCAAAAGAAAGTATCCTCACACACACACACACACACACACTGCGTTTACCTTGTAAGCCTGAAACAATCTCCACAACATCTTCATACACCGTCAGAGTAGCAGCTCTTTCTGGTAGCAGGTCCAGGCTGATGGAGGAAAATACTGGAACGCAAATAAATACCACAAAGTGTGCACACTACATTAACGGACGGAATGACTCCACAATCAGATAAGAAACAAACTGCAGCAATCTACCTGGCCACTTTACTGATCGCTATCAGACATAACAAGTCATTAAACCATCTTTATACATTTTTAATAGTCTTGCTTTCATCCTGTCTGCTGTGCAGGACACAAGTCTGACCCAGCAAACTGCACTTCTTTCCTCTTCCTCCCTTCCTTTCACTCCTCCATTGTTCAGAGCTGGTAAGCGTGATAATCCAATTGGCCGCCGTTCCGTTGGCTCAAAATAACACACAATAACACACACACACACACACTGTACTGCCGCCTCTTGGGAGGAGGTATTTTGTGTCTAAGTGTGTGTGTGTTGGCGAAAGGGAAGCTTAAGCAGACCCCTCGCTGGGTTTTGGCATCTATTGTAATAAATTAGTAATGGAGCACTCCACTCATCATTAGCTCTCACACCTGGCACAAACTCACACTATTTCTATTCTGCACTAACATACGCACATTAAACTGGCTGCACACATGGAAATCAATAACCTGCAAGCCGACAACCTGAATCTAAATCCATTTCATAATACCCCTCCTGCATTTGTCCTAAAATATCCCTTTCACACACACACTAACAAACACACACCTACCAGGTAATCTGGTGGGACTCCAGGGCACAGAGTTTGGCACATATCCCTGTTTGGTTGCGGTGACGACCAACGGTGTCCCAAGGCGGTAGGGGAAGCGCAGGTAGGTGTTGCCATCAGGTGCTGAGGTTTCCGTGGTTACAGAAGTGTGGTTGGCGAAGAGCTGTATGGTGGCTCCTCCCAGGGGCTGGTGAGTGCTGGCATCGCTCAGGTGGACCTTCAGAGTCACCTCTGTGAACAGAACACGGAGTGTTTACTGAGCCGCGTATATCTGAGTGTTGGTGTGAAGGGACTGCAGAGAGGAGGGATACACAGACATAAAACACACCGGTGTTATCATTACTGCCGTCTACAGTCATCTCTTTAACCGGGTTTGTTTCAGTGCCAGGCCCTTTGCCTCCGACCCACGGAGACGGCGTTTACCACGTCCCGGCCAATCACAAAGAGACGGCCGTCTGACCATTTCCTGGACTCTTGCCAATGGCACTTCCCCTCTAAAACAATGGACCGTTTCCCTCTCTCAAAGAAGCCTTGGACCAGAGAGGAAAAACAACTGTATATATAAACACCTTTTGTAATGGTGAGGAGGAATAAAAGAATTTACACAGACGGCCTGTTGATTGATGAACACTCGCACTAAAGGCGCCTATATATAGACTGTAGGATAACAGCAGTTCACTGCATGTCACACTGTGCGAGACGGGTCTAATAAAATCTTCACATCCTTTGTCTGACTGATTTCATTTTACAGACAAAATGATTGATTGATTAATCAAGAAAATGATCTGCAGATTATAAGTTAAAAGTACAAAAGTAACATCAAAATGTACTTAAAAAGTACCAAAAGTAAAAGTACTACTACTTATTCAGAACGGACCATTTCAGAATCATATAAATTAAATTACTGTATTATAATTAATGATGCATTAATGTGTAAACATCACTTTAATGTTGCAGCTGATAAAGTTGGGGCTCATTTTAATTACTTTATATACTGCTGGGTAGCTTGTGAAAATTTCCATTTCAGGTTTCTTAGTCTATAATAATACAAAATAATGTAGACTTTCCAAAGAATTTCCCAATTTGGGATCAATAAAGTACATCTATCTATCTATACATTTATTATATGTTCTATTATTAATCTGAATGTGCAATGAAACTATTAACTTAAGATATCAAAAAAATATATAGTGGTGTGAAAAGTACAATATTGTAGTAGAAGTAGAAAGTGGCAGAAAATGGAAATATTCAAGTAAAGTACAAGTACCTTAATATTGTACAGTCAGTACGTGAGTAAATGTACTCAGTTACTTTCCACCACTGCCAAACAAGGTATGCACACATACACACACACATCTATTTACTCCTCTGAAGAGAGGCAGGTCAAACACTGTGAGATTCATAATACTACAAGCTGAAAAACAAACAAAAAGTCAATTTCAGCTTTATATCCCAAAGGTATGATAAAAACAAACTTGGTACAATAACACTATAATTTAACTTCCACACAAACCCATAATCTCTCTCTCTCTCTCTCTCTCTGTCTGTGCGCACACAACAACTCAACCCAGTTTGATCATTGGCTGCCGGTTGACCCATGGTGACCTTTCAATTAAGGCTGAAAGGGTTTCTCCCTTCACCTAAACATGCCCACCTCCCCCACACTCACCGCAACTGAATTTCATCGTAACTCTTTCTTGTAACCCCACCCTCCGTGACACACACGCTAACACTATACATACATACCCCCGACTAGACCGATCCCCCCTCCCCCCACTCGGGGATCTTGCGGTCAGCGAGGAACCACTCTGACAAATCTGGTGAGAGTTCAGCCCGAGTGCAGCACCTAAAAACAGAGCGCTGCACCAAATGATACCTTAGCACGGCTGGAAGTTCGGAGGTTTGGCAGAGCAACGTGTCAATTTCAGAGCATACATATCATTACCCTGAGAGGTCTGGTGTGAAGATCTGCTCTGTGGCTGCTTTCTGACCCTTCACTTCATTCCTCCCCGTTATTACATTTGCACTGTCACAGCTAGAGGACTGGAAAAGAAAAAAAAGACATCAGACATAAAACTCCCCACTGCATTAAGATCTGTGTATGTTGGGAGAGATCATGACCTCACTTCCTGTCCCACTCCCAGTGATATGTTGTTAGGGGTACCAGCTGTGCTCACTTTAAAAAGAACTCCCCTGGGAGACTCCAGATTGACAAATGCAACAGTCCCCCTCCCAGTCCTCATCCAATAAATCACTACTGTGGTGACATCATCGTTAAACAAGGCTAGGAGTCTCCTCTCTGCGCCGACGCACAGGAGAGAAGATGATGTTTGGCCTGAAGAATGACTCAAGACCTAGCTAAACCAGCACCTTTATAACTGCCCCTCACTGCATTGACACCTTATCTGAGTGTGTCGAGTACCATATGGAGGATAAAGACATCAAACAGAGTTTTGCTGGACCAACGCTGCGATCCCAGACCAATTATTCCAGGCGGCAGCAGCCAAAGCAGCAGGGTGGTTGAGTGTGTTTGAATACGAGTAGAAAGGGACGAACCCAAGAGGAGAAAACAGGGGAAAACAGTACGAGTGTGTAAGGTTTTTTTCAGCCCAATACAGCTTGAATTAATGCACGTTCGGTGCATTAATCAGAAGTTACAGGGAGGCGAAGCATTTCTGCACCATAAAAGTGAGGTGTGATCAACTGGAAATGCATGGTATGGCTGGCATCCATTGGGTGTGTGAGGGGGTTTGGTGTTCTTCCAAACAGAGGAGGGGGGGGGGGGAAGCAGATGCTTTCTGCACACGAGGCTGGGTGGAGAGCTTGCTTGTACACAACATCCAGTAAAACACAGATGCAGCTCATTAGAATCAGTGACTTATCACAAGTTACTAAAATGCGACAAAGTGCAATGGAATCAAACTTAGTATGTGACTTAAACGTTACTCGAGCTTCTGCTGAACAGACTAAAATGTGGGGCTGATACAAAACATCAGATCTGTGTGGAGCAATGAGGAGACTGTAACCTTCCTCAATTCTATGCATGTTTCATGTGAAAGAAACATAAAATGCCATATTTCCATCACGGTTTTTAGACCGTTTTCCACAATTTTTTCGGGTCGACTTGCCCTCTTTTAATTTAGGGCTGCCCCCCTCTTAGTCAATCAGTCGACTTATCTGTCATTTTAGTCTTAGTCGACTAAGATTCTTTAGTTGATTAGTCGTTTTTTATGCTTTTTTTCACGCTGAATGACTTATTTCCAAGAAACTTATGACCACATCTCTGGTAAGCACAAGCCTTTGTGTGATTCTTTGAGGAGTAACTCAGTTTTACAGATCCGTTGATTAAGTAAACTAATCAATTAGTCAACAAAATCGAGTGTTAGTCGACTAAGAATTTCTTTGGTCGAGGACAGCCCTATTTTAATTACTTCATCTCCACACACCCTCTTCTTCTTCTTCTTCTACAATGACTTAATGGCACCCAACTGGAGAAAATACTAAACAATGTGGAACTGGTTTGGTTAGAAAAGATAAAAAGTTTCAACAAACCACAGTAATGTGTTAAGGAGTGTGAGAAGCGGAAACAGCAAACTTATTTTTCACCATCTCACGCAGGGGCACATGGTTGAGTACGAGAGGAGACTAAGACCAAAACGACCGATTGGTCGACTAATCTAAGAGGGGGCAGCCCTAGCAAGTTGTAACAAAGTAACGTATAGTAAAATAAGTACTTTACATATACATGTACAATAAAAACAAGGCAATGCAGTTGAGGATTCAAGTCTATGAAAACTACACCACTGCATGTCACTTTAACTTCAAGCTCCAACAAACTGTCGTTTGCGTTTCAGCATGTAAGGACTTGTTGAACCACAGCAAAAAAAAGAAAAACACAAGGACCGAAGCTATTTGTTTACCATTCAGATAAATAACAAACATCTGATTCTCGGTGTGGTGATCTTGCAAAAGAAGAAGAACAAAAAAAAATGGGCCGTTTAACAATGTTATTGCAACAAAATGGTCAATGAAGAAAAGGTCGATGCGATTAAGTATGAATCATCAACAAGGACAAAATGGAAAAAACATGTCACAACATGCAACATGATGTCGAAAAGCGGGAAAATAAAAGCATACACACACCCCTGTCTGTTGAACTAAAAATCTGCCGTTAGAAATAAAGAAAAGGGCTATCAATAGGTGTTCGGCCTGCTATTTTCCCTCATCTGGATTAAAAGTGAGATTAGATAGCGACAGTCGATCCCATTAACTCGGCAGGGGACACAGCAATTAGGTTACATTATCATGTCTCAGGCTGGAGAGCAAATGGCCTCTCTTCATCTTACTACAGTTAAATATTCCCGTCTCCATACTGCACTATGCACCATTACTGGTTCTGCTCTTTGGCTCAGGAGGTTGTTGACATCCTCCCTAAATACTATGCTTTCTCATGACCTGATGTATCTTCCCCAAAGGGGATCCGCTGTTAGCACTCACACCAGCAACTTGTGATTAAAATCAAGCTTTGGCTAGCTGGTGACAATAAGATTGGATTGGTCTACTTCCTGGCAGCAGCCCTTGTCCAGCTCCAGCGAATGTTTGTCTGCTGGAGATGCGATGCCATGCCTATTATGGGCAGCAGTAATGTGAGTGAGATCTATATCTGCGGGCAGATTGTCTGTCTGGCTCCACTCATCCATGTTGTCTGCTGGACAGAGCAGGAGAAGTCCTCGGTATCGACCTGAACATAACCCCCCCGGGACAACTGAAGGTCAATCTGAGGCAAAGTGAACACAAGGAAGAGAGTGAGAAAGAAAAGGGAAAACAGAGGGCAGAGAGAGGCCGGGACAGACTATACCTTGTTCTCTACCGGAGCTTGCTGTTGTGAATTTAACCAATTTTCATGGTGCAGAAAATGCCTGAAGACGAGCCTTAAAGCAGAACTACTTCAAAAACTCCTGAATAAATATAAAATATCAGAAACTAACTCGACAAATCTGAGAAAAATCAGTGCCCAGTGTTGCTTTGCTTTACCCTGACTGAATTGCAGCAATAGTTACTGTATGTTTAGATTCATACTTGAACTGTAAAGTAAACACAGTTGTAGTGAGAGGACCAAATGTAGGCCAGCCAAAAATGTAAGCGAACACAGACAACATGTGCAGGATAAAAGTGGTGGATAAAACAGATGTGGCTCCACTTTAGTAGTTGCTATGACAGGTCAGCTTTGAAGTTAGTGGCTGAATGAGATGCCAACAGATTATTGTGATTCATGCTGGATTTCAAACTTTGCATGTGTCTGCAGCTGTAAGTGAGAGGATACCCTCTGAAATACACTGATATCTGCAGACACTAGAAACTTTACCAGCTAATTTCATTCCATCAAGTACAATTTTGTATTTCATTCTTTATTGCAAAATCTTCTCTTCCTCTACATTTATTTGTGGCTTTTTTTTGTCTCAAAACTATGGGGATGCTTGGTACATACTGTATATTACTTTGTTGGGCTGATTATTTTCAACATCAATTAATCTGACTATTATTTTCTCAAATAAACCTGCAGTAGGCAGATTGTTTTTGGCATCATTGGGCAAAATTTCCATAATAACCTTTCAGCATATTGTAATTCAAGTGTTCCGAGAGATAACTAGACTTCTGCTCCTCCTCATGGCTCTGTTTTCAGGCTTTAAAAAAATCTAGCCCGTGACGGGAGACTTTGGCCAATCACAGGTCATTTCAGAGAGAGAGAGAGCGTTCCTATTGGCTGTTCATTCAACGGAGGAAGCTGTCAATCACTCGCATACTCGAATAACGGTCAAACTAGTCAGCGTTTTGAGAAACATCTTGTAGTGTACTGTTTAGCTGTAAAATGAGAATGTTTGCTCCGGCTGGTGGGCGGTGCTTGGTATTTCCTCAACAGATCTCAACATGGCTGCCGGGTCACAAACTTTCTCATTTTACAGCCAAACAGTACACTACAAGATGTTTCTGAAAACATTTGAGGAGAGAAATAAGCATTACAGTAACAGAATATTGATTCATATTTGATCAGCGCTGCCTAGTTTGACCGTTTGATCAGAGTTTGCGAGTGATTGACAGCTGCTCAGAGACAGCAAGGGGTTTTATAAAAAACAACTTTTTGTAATCATATTTGCTCCAATTCTACCCACTGCTGCTTTAATAGATTGGTCTATAAAATGTCAGGAAATAGTAAAAAAAAAAAAAAAAAAAAATTCAAATCCTCACATTGGAAAAGCAAGAACCAGAGATTTGGTGTTGTTGCTTAAAAATGACTTAAACAATTAATCAATTATCAATATTGCTGATTCATCATCTTTTCTTGTTTTTTTTAATGATAGTTAGCTGACCAGCTTTGGGTTTTAGGTCTAGGACAGTTGTTGGACAAAAACAAGCAATCTGAGTGTGTCAACTTGGAATGTGGGGAAATTGTGACTTTCCACTATTCCCGATTACTTGATTAATCAAATCAATAGTTGCAGCTCTTGCACAAAGGCCAAGTACAAAGTTTGTTGCTATCCATGTACTTGCTTGATTGACAGCTGAACAAGGTGGATGGTTGAAGTGACTGACTTAAACCAAGACCTTCTGGTTAAAAACAACACACATAAAACAGCAAAAACAGCAACCTACTTCCACACAATGTAAAGTTGAAACAGTGCAAAAGCCCTTTAGACTAGAAGAGGTACACATTATGGTCTGACACCATCTGTTTTTGCACTGTCCCTGTTGTCCTGTTCAAGTTGTTCACGTGTATATCATTTTCACACTACTGCACATAATTTATTTATAATGCACATATTTATTTACCTTCTATTTACCTTTATAACATAATTTTACTAGTGTTCTTATCCCTTGGATATTTGTTATTCTTATTTATTGTATGCCATGTCCTATTCTTAGTTTATGTACTGTCTTTGTTAGAATCTGTGCTGCTGTGAAACTGCAATTTCCCCACGGGATAAATAAAGTGCCATCTTATCCTATAGCCTTCCATCCTTCCACAGATAGACACTCACAGAGGGAGAGAAAGTGCTTTCTGTGAAAAGCTAAAAAAAAATGACAAATCACAGCAGCTGGACTCCTCTGCTGCATTATTCTGGACAATACGAGGACATGTTTTCAGTCACTACTATGTACTTTACACAGATATGACTACACCACATTGAAACATGGTGTTTTCAACATAAAACCAGCTGGATAACAAACATTGCAGAGAAGTTTTCGTGCTCTCTTTCTTTCTGCCACCAGCTAACTTGCTAATGCTAAGTTTAGGTCACATCAGCATCCCGAGGCAGGCTAGCAGCACCGTTAGCCACCAAACAATAGCCGGCTAACAAGCTTGTGTTTAGGGGACAAAATGTTTTTAAAAAGCACTTTTTACCTTCTGTGGCCGAGCCCTCCGGTGATGTTTTGGCGACAGCTCTGGAGACGAGGCATCCCAAAAGGCAGAGCACATGAACCGCAGCGGCTCGTCTCCAGTCCACAGCCTGCATCATCGTTGTTGCAGATGTGTGTATGAAAGGTTAAAAAAAAAAACACACACACAAACAAAAGTAGAAGCCAAATCTTCTGCTTTTATAAAACTCACTGTCCGGACACATCCGCGTTTATTTACGCTAAAGAGGCGAACGCTCCATGTTTAGCAGCATCAGCATTCCTGGGTTTTTTCGCCGTGTTTCCTCTGTGCCGTCGTGCATCTCCCTCCCTCGGCCCTTTTTCATCGACTGGTCAGAGAGGAAGACGGCCCCCGTTCCTCTGAGCCACCACATGCCCAAAGAGCAGCACCAACAGGCGGCTGCTTCTTCTTCCACACGCAGCACCGCTCACCATCTGCGGACCTCCAGCGCCACCTGCAGGACATACGATGGAAATGTTTTTTTTACAACTTTTAATTTGTTTTCTCCTGGCATGAAATTATTTTTTTTTTCAATTTTGGGTTCAAAATTATGGACCCCCAAAAGTGACAGAATGTAGTGAAAAAATCAGTGAATAATAGTGTTAGACAAAGTATTAAAATTGAGCATAAAGAAGAATTATAAAGCTTTATAATCACAAAACACTTTTTAATTTGTTTCCTTAAAGGAGAATTATAAAGCTTTATAATCACAAAGCAGCTTTTTAATTTGTTTCCTTAAAGGAGAATTATAAAGCTTTATAATCACAAAACAGCTTTTTATTTGTTTCCTTAAAGAAGAATTATACAGCTTTATAATCACAAAACAATTTTTAATTTGTTTTCTCTTGGCATAAAATTAAATTTTCTCAATTTTGGGTTCAAAATTATGGACCCCCGAACTGACAGAATGTAGTCAAAAATATAACTAAATACATCAATGAATAATAGTGTTAGACAAACTATTAAAATTGAGCATAAAGAAGAATTATACAGCTTTATAATCACAAAACAGCTTTTTATTTGTTTCCTTAAAGAAGAATTATAAAGCTTTATAATCACAAAACAGCTTTTTATTTGTTTCCTTAAAGAACAATTATAAAGCTTTATAATCACAAAATAAATTTTAATTTGTTTTTTTGTCTTGGCATAAAATTAAATTTTCTCAATTTTGGGTTCAAAATTATGGACCCCCAAAGTGACAGAATGTAGTCAAAAATATAACTTAATACATCAATGAATAATAGTGTTAGACAAACTATTAAAATTGAGCATAAAGAAGAATTATACAGCTTTATAATCACAAAACAGCTTTTTATTTGTTTCCTTAAAGGAGAATTATACAGCTTTATAATCACAAAACAGCTTTTTATTTGTT